>CM022475.1:1211823-1293840 GCA_011952105.1 Coreoperca whiteheadi | reverse complement strand
GGTGGAGCTGGACTCTCTGTCGGTGGTGTCAGAGAGGAGAAGGTTGGCCAAACTATATGCCATCCTGGACAGTGTCTCCACCCACTCCATGACGTGCTGGTCAAGCAAAGGAGTACCTTCAGCGGAAGACTCATCCTTCCAAAATGCACCACAGAGCGCCACAGGAAGTCATTCCTGCCTGTGGAACGTAACTTGACATTTCATGCACTATTACTTTATACTGTAATATTAACCTCAACCGGTAAACCCACTTTACTCACTCTACATTACTTATTTAAAATTATACTTATACCCACTTGTACTTACCTGTATTAGAGTGTATTTTCTTTTTTCTTTTTGCTTAGTACTTCCATTCTTGTGTGCACTGACGTGATAGTGAGCTGCTGTTACAAAGAGTTTCCCCTCGGGAATTAATAAAGTATTTCTGATTCAGATTCAGATTCAGATTCTGACTTGGACTATGTTGGGTTAGAGCCTTACTGATAGTGCTGCTAAATCAGCAGTTTGTTCTGAGAGTAACACTAAAGTTACTCCAATGTCCAATGGACCTTTAAAATCAAAGGGGGTCATGAATGTACTAAGCCAAGACCGTCAGATTCTCAAGTACTTGTTGACCTGATAGTGATGCAGGAGAAAGAGCCAGGGGGCATTCAAAACCAAATGGGGATCATCCTCTAGGAACGGGGCTTGACATAAACTTTTCTGCTCACCAGCCACTGCTCATGGCTAGTGGTTTTCCAAAGTTATTAGCAACTGATCAAAGTGAGAGGTGTCAAAAGCATTCACATTGATTATTCAGTTAGAAGTATAGATACATGACGTCTTTCTTTCTATTGTTTAGGACAATACATTTTACAAATGCAGAGAGGTGAAGGGGTGAAAAAATGTTGCGAACAATCTAATTTGCTGTCCATAGGTGAGTAGTACACAGCCCAACCTTGACATCAGTTTAGTACATGTGAAATTAACATACAAACAGCACCGCAACAGCCGACAGGAAGATAATCTGCAACTATTTTGAGATATGATTACTTGTTTAAGTCATTTTTCAAGCAAAAATGCCAATTATTATAGCCTTTCTTAGTCTTATGTGGTAGTAAAGTGAATATCTTTGGATTTTGGACTGCTGCTTGGACAGCACAAGACATTTGATGACATTAATATGGCCTTTAGGAAATTATGATGGGCATTTTTCACTATTTTCTGACATTTTTTACACCAAATGATTGATCTATTAATTGAGAAAGTAACTGGCCGATTATTTAATAATGAAAATAATTTTTAGTTGCAGCCCCACATGCAAGCTAATTGCTCATTCAGTGAGCAGTTAACTGCAGCTAAAAAAAAAACCCTAAATCCTTTAGGCAAATAAACAATCTTAGTATCGTGACTTTTTGATACACTATGGTGGCAGCAAATGAGACAGAAACACTCCCTTATCTGACGCTGTAATGAATGTTATGCAATATAGTACTACCATATGAGGAAATCATATTTGAATGATGAAATTCTTTTAATTCTGTTGCTTTTTGCTGATTGAGTAACAGCAGTTCTGCAAAATGACACTGATTCAAAGACAATTGTGAAATCTCACTAGCAAGAAAACAAGTTGAAGAGGTTAAAGACTTCATTTCTACTTGTGCATAGACAGTACCCTCTCATGTCTATACAAAGAACAGTAGGCAATGAAATGATATATTCCCTGGTAAAACTAGTCCCATGCACATGCAGTGTTAGACTTGAACAGAATTGTCTGTGCTGCATTCTACTTTTCCACAGACAGGGTTTGCTTTAAGGAAGGCTGCTACACCACTGCTGACAGACGTCTGAAACACCATAAACTCTTTACAAGCACCATGAAATCATTACACTTGTCTCGACTCTGAACATCCTTTGCCAAAAAAAAAAATATATATATATATATAGAGGAAGAGTGCAACTCTGTGTCTCTGTCATAATGATCTGAGGTGACACTGCATGTCTCCTAGTCCTACAACAGTATCAAACAGACAGTTTCCTAAACCATGTAGTGTTATAGCATGCTAGGAGCTCAGAGTTGGGGTGGTGTGTTTAATGCCACTACGGGCATGTGGCCATCAGTGAACCGCCTGACCTGTACCTCCCACACGGTGTATTCTGTCAGTCACCAGCAGCGGCTGTCTTGTCAGATTTAAAATGTCAGAACCTCTCATATTTTCTTGCTCTTTCCTTATTAGAATTTTAGGTTTGGGATGACAGATAACAGGTCTTCTTCTTTTCCTTTCGGCTGTTCCCTTTCAGGGGTCGCCACAGCGAATCATGCGCCTCCATCTAACCCTGTCCTCTGCATCCTCTTCACGCACACCAATTAACTTCATGTCCTCTCTCACTACGTCCATAAATCTCCTCTTTGGTCTTCCTCTAGACCTCCTGCCTGGCAGCTCCAACCTCAGCATCCTTCTACCAATATATTCACAGTCTCTCCTCTGAACATGTCCAAACCACCTCAATCTGGCCTCTCTGGCTTTATCTCCGAAACATCTAACATGAGCTGTCCCTCTGATGTACTCGTTCCTGATCCTGTCCATCCTCGTCACTCCCAAAGAGAACCTCAACATCTTAAGCTCTGCCACCTCCAGCTCTGCCTCTAGTCTTTTCTTCAGTGCAGGTGTCATTTATTAACTTTGCTTAAGCGTACACTGTACATATGCTCATTTCCACATATAGAATCAGATTGATCAATCTTTTCATGTGCGTACATTTAGACCCACTCCTGGCCATACAAGTTAACAAACCTCCAATAGACCAGTGTATTCGTGGGTAAACCAATTCCCAAATTGGAGACATTTAAACTCCAATAGGCTATTATTGATAGATTGATAAAAAATTTGATAGATTGGCAACTATGGCGCCTGAAGACATACATACCTTATACCCAATTTTGATGCAGTAAAAATTTAATTTTGCATAATTGAACATTTTCAAATGAGTTTTCTTTTTCAATAAGCAACTCCTGTGCTCTGAAATAAAAAGGTGAACAAGAAAATGTTTTCTTTCATGGTGAAATTTGTTTCTTCTAAATTAACATGGACTTGCTGCTGTTCCTCCCTAATTCCAGGAATGCCTCTTTTTTAAGGTTGGGTATCGGTACTCGATAGCTTTAAAAGGTAGCTACAAAAATAACCAAGGACCAAGTATTATTTACACTTCTCCAGTCAAACGATACCTTCATTTGATCCTTTGTACCCATATCTAGAAAAACATGACTATTTGGTTTTGCTTGCAGCCAATCACCGCTAGCATTCTTCGATTTAATGTGACATGTGATTGGGCTAATACCACAGCTACAGCTAGCAGATACAGCTAGCAGCTACAAACACCCCATTTACACCTGGTATTAAAATGTGATCTGTATTTGGATCAGTTATCTGGACAATAAACGATCCAATGTTGCCTTTGCGTTTACACGAGGTATTTTTAATGCCTGCGTGTTATCCTCATTGAGATCGGCTCTCTGTCCTCAAGAGCTAAACTTGCCCAAGACTCCCTTAAACAATCATGTAGTTTTTGTCAGTTGTTATAAACTTTGTGAAACGCTGTCTATGACAAATTCTTTTGTCCCCTCATGTAAATTTGGCAAACGTAATACATTAAGTTATTCCTTTAAATATTGTGTCAGTTTGCCCCGGTATGTTGCAGCACCGGTATGCAGGCTACTCTGTGAGTAGATCAATTATAGGCCTTGTTAACAGCAGATCAGCTGCACAGATGAGTGCAACACATATCGTCGCATTAGACACCAGCCGATCGCTGTTATATCGGTAGGCACGGCCACAATCCGTAGATCAGGTGGGCCGGGTCATAAAAGTTAACATTCTGATTAATAGCGGATAGGTTGCAGATGGGTGAAATAGGGTGATATTTGCTGTGACGTTACTGCGCATGTGGAAGCATTTAAAATGACTGACAGCAGCCTCTCTTATCATTAAAGTAAATTGTTAAAGAAAACACTCATACATCAAGCCAACACACAATAAAGATATCACCTGGAAAGCTTGCGCTGCTCGACATAATTTAAAAAGCAATATAGTGCACAGAAGAGGTAGAGGTGGAGTGAAATGTCCATGCGAGTGTGGGACTCTAAATTGGAGAAAATAATTTTTTTGGGTGGGTGGCGGGTGGATGATTTGTGCATACATGGAGATTCGGATGACGTCAGAGCCTATCCACGTATCATATTCATTTCCCACCCCTATTACTTTCATTTTTCACACAATTATATTGAATACATCTTTTGGCTCTTTCATGCGACAGAATAAATGTATAATCAGTAATTAGAGGCATGTGTCTTTCAGCCTTCTAGATTGCTCTCTAATATCTCTCTAAAAAACAACCTATATTTTATGTTAGTTAAAACAAATATCTGTATCACGGGTGCCATCAAATTCAATGGATTGTGTTTATAGCTACCTAAAGATCCGAACACAATGCAAGCCAGACTACCTCCAGATGTGGTCAGGCAGATCTGATCACATTCCGATCACGTTGCATTTACACCTTGCATTAACATTTGTTTTTCCTTATCTGGAGAACGTATCAGATCACAACTTAATACTAGGTGTAAATGGGGTGATACAATCTGTGGTGGTGAAGTCTATGCAGCGTATTTGATGGAGTTGGCAGTTCGACGTGCTGACCACCAAAACATTCGAAAGTATTGGAAAGGAGTGGTGGCATTGTACGCAACTGAAACCTTCCATTTACATGATGGGTATAGAATGAAGTACTGTCTTGGTATCGGTAATTTCTTTAAACGATACCCAGCCCCACTTTTTCATCTAGTAGTAGTTCAAGTACTGCATTACGGAGCACCTGCAGTCCCTTGCAACAACTGTTTTTGGTTCAGTGCGTAATGCCCACTTGTGTCTAGGCCTGTCACAAGTATTACATGATCGTCTGATTGCAATTATTTGAGCTGACCACATCCTTTTGCACAATCGACAGATTCCACAATCAAGGGAATTTTAAGCTAAGTACATGAAACAAACATAAATGTCATATTTCCATCATGTTTTCCCCATTGTTTTCCACCATTTGAGGTTTGAATGACACTTTTAATTACGTAATTTCGTTGTGCCCTCTTCTTCTGCAATAGTTTAATGGAACCTGACTGGAGAAAAATTCCCCCAACTGTTCATCTTGATGCACTCAAGTTCAAATATTTGCATGATGGTAGTGGATGGAAATGCGCATTCATTCACGGTTTCTTTCGCCAATTGTCTTTAAATTTGGGTCAAATTTGGGCTACATATGGTTGGAAACCTGGCTAATTTTAGAAATGTCGCAACAAATGGAATTCAGTGCCTAGCCAAACAGCTTTACAGTCATAATATATTTGCTACACCCTTTTTAGGGACATTGTGCAAGTTCTGTCTAATTTTGTTGCTTCCATCCAGATTATATTATTACATAATTTGCCTAAAAGGCAATGCATAAAAATGCATACTAAAAATGAAACATGGCTTTGTGTTTCCTAGTTGCATATTACCTTTTGAAAATAAAATCAGGCATCCTTCTAAATTCTTACGAGTACGAGTTGGGTGATCGTTTCTACTTCCATATTGTTCAATTGTGGTTACATGCCAGGGGGCGGCGGGAGTAGGAAGGGGTTGGGGGAAAAAAGAAATACAGCAACCTGCAATGGAAAAGTTGAAACAGAAACGCAACCCGCTTGTCAAAACAACCCACTGAAACCAGGCACTATCCAGGTGGAGTTCATGGACCAAACTATGATACTCTGCCAGTGGCGCCCTTGATTGGTTTATTTCGTGTACCCAGCTTTGATGTCTGTGTCTGGCTTGCAGTCTATGCTGAAAAATAGCAATACCAAGTTTTCTTTGGTTTGTGCTTATTTATTTTAGCGACAGAGAGACAGCGGTGGTCGAGCAACCTATAGAGTGAATGAGGAGAGGGAGCACTGGTAGCGATAAAGCCGGTGAATCAGAGCAATAAAACGTTATTATCTGTTGTGTTTATTGTATTTAACAGCGGTTGCGTTCTAAAGCACAAATAAACACGCCCATGCCCCTCCAGAAACATCTCAAATGCACAGCAGGGCGCAGATTCTAGAGATTATTTTTTTATAACATCTTAGTTATATATATATATATATATGACAAGTCTGCAACTCGTGATTTTCGTTTAATGCCATCACTGAGTGTCAATACAGGACGCAGTGTGCCCCTTACATAGAGAAAAGTAACGATGTAGAGTTCAGGGAGATGGATGGGCATGTAGCATTTCTGATTTTCATGCAGGAGAAATGGAGTTTGCATTCTGTCAGAGTTCTGTCTGACCACGATCACAATCAGTGACCACGATCTTTGCCTAACTTTAACCATAATGTAGTTGATATGCCCAGATATTGTAGAAAGCAATGGCAGTGAACGTAAAAAACCCCGACTGTCAACAACATGGCCAGTTTGGCCAAATCGTTTTTGTTTGGCCAAAGGGTTGCTCAGGCTGACTGATCTTATCAATGTTCATTGTGCACCAGTGTGCCTATGCACATTTAATACCAACTTCCTTATGGGAAGTGGGATTAACTGAGAAATGCCAGGTCTTATCTGTATTCACTCTTCTATCTATATCCCATCTCTGAGCAAGGCTCCAAACAAAACAACCCATTGTGCATTCAAGACCATTCTTTCCCACATCATTAAATGTGTCATCCCGACATCAAGTGACACATGCTCAGCAGATGCACTTCCACTTCTCTTGCATAATGTTCAGCTGTTTAGCTGTGAAGCGTCCCAAACTCCAACTGAAAAACCTTGCTTGGTCACGGCAAGGTCACAGTGGGTGGTGAGTGGGACGTGTGAAAAGGTGGCATGGTGAGAAGGGAGAGCACTGGTGACAGCCAGTGGTAAGTGTCAGGATTTACATAAATGAAGGAGGAAGTTAGGGAAGTATCAAGAAGGCAACAAATTGGACAAGGAGAAGACTTAAAGACCTCACTTGTCAGATCATCTAACATCATCTGAAACCTCCTTTCCAAAGGCACATCATTTCCCCCCTTGAAAACAGGGTAAAAGGCCTGCTATCATAGCCTTAATCAAATTCCGTAACCCCAGACACATGATGGGCAGGCTTTTCGCCCTGCCTTCAAGGTTGGCCATTAGGAATCTGTATGAACACCTTTGCTTTCAGATGTGGTCTGACATGTCATGCAACCTAGTTAATACTGGGGCCTTAAGGCACAGGTTCCCGCTATAGAACTTAATTGTGGAAGGCTCATTTGCATAAAAGAAGAGGTGTGTAAAATATATAACTCTTCATTGGATTTCATCGTCTGCATGAAAATATCAAATGACCAGTTACTTTGCCTTGTGGCAAAGCATCTCCATTTCCTTTTACACTTCAATTTTTTCTTCTCATATCTCTGGGCTAACATCTCAGGGTCAATTCTTCAAAATGATTGGTTCAGAAGCTCTGTTTATTGAGTTTGTTGTGGGGTATCTGCACATTTACTGATGAAACAGCTTCTAAATCCTCCCATACCCTCAACAACATTTGTCAATCTTTCACAGTAGCCACTGGTGTTTGTGCTCTGAGTAATTTCTTGAGGTTACTGTTATACAGCTTTAATCTTCATGCTGCACCCCCACTGGCTTAAAGAGCAAATAAATGTAAAACGTAAAGCCGCATCAAGTAGACACAAATTTAAACTGTGTGTAGTGACATGTTTGATCATGTTTCAATGTCAGTCAATTTGGATTTTGTTAGTATACCACATCCTAAAGGGTAAGATAGAACATGAAAAATGGGCTGGGGTGACTAAGAGGGATGGAGAGTTTGAGAAGGCACTGGATGAGAAGTTAGAAAAGTCCTGTTCAAGAGGCTCACTTGATGAAACGAGACAGTGATAGAGCAACTTACAGACACAAAAGAGAAACAGAAGGTGAGACAACAAAGAAACAGGAAAAGACAAATCAATGGTGAGAAACAACAGGACAAGAGGACGCCAAAGGGACAGCTCATGAAAGGAAGAGGAAAATTGAATTCAGTTGCGACACTGATGCTTATCTACTTTGGGCTGTGGAAGGACATGGAAAGGGGTGAAGACAGCAGATTCCATGCACCAGATGGAGTTCCAAGCCTAGGCCCTCTCTGTGCTCCAGTGAAGCACAGCTAACACACACTGTGCCAGAGGAGGGCTTATTAGATGGATCAAAGCATGTCTAATCTACATGCTAAGAATATGATGAGGGCCCTGACAATCCTCCCTTTCTTCCTGAGAGGCAGTGATTATCATACAGGGATATGAACAGTAAACATACAAAGATGTGATGATGTATGTAAGACAGTGACAATAACTATGCTCTATTAAGGCTTATCTCATGCATTACAAGATGCCAGGCAAGCCTCATTTAGTGACAGTTAATGTGTGTTCATTTAATGACACAAGAAAGCACTCAAAGCTGCAAATTTGCACAATGGCTGCCCCAAAATCGCCCCACGAGATCTTAGATAATTCTGGTTGATTACAGCTTGGGTTTTATCTTGGCCAGCATTTCTATTGGATATGACTGTAGTGACCAAAGTTAGACCTGAGATGTGGGAACATGATGTCATTGAACTCAATGAATTCAGGCAAAGCATGAAACACGAGCATGAAACACAAGCAGTCAGATGGTCAGACAGCTTATAAACTAACAGTTGATATAGATTATCTAAACCACCTCATTTGGAAGGTAAAACTTAAAGTGATCACCTGAAGTGTTGCTAATGATCCCTCATTACATGGGAAAACTGTGTGCGCACAACTATGGCAAGTACAGTAAGTCAAACCTGAAGGTGGGTCTGTGGGTCTGTAAACTGTGATTTTTACAACCAACAGTTTGGGTGCTAATTTCAACCTTGCCTTTGTTTTCTCTTCCAAGTAAGTTTTGCCAACATGGGGGTTTCTTTGTCGTTTGACTCCCATCAAGTTCTTTGTCAGCATTTAACTTGGTGAATACAATGTTATCATTGCAGATAGTAAGGATGGACAAAACCAAAAAAAGTTTCCATGTTGTGAAATGTGCAGTGAAAATGATGATTGGTTTGGGGAAAACAAAACAACGCTTGCCAACCACCAACAAAAAATTGCTAATTCAGTCTGTATATCTGCGCAATGCTTCACTATTTATCTCCATGTCTTTAATAGCAGGAGTGATGATAATGCAAAGACTTTCAAAACGGTCTGTAAAGTTCTCAGTCAATCCTTAACAGCAAAGTTTGTCTAAATGTGATCACGTGGGGGTGAGAAGAGATATTCTTTTTTGGTTTGAATACGAATAACATTTGATTGGTGTAACACATAGACCGTATGAAACAAGTGGACGTAGGCACTGTGACGTCACCCATTGGTTTTTGAACTACCGTTTTGAAGCCTCGAGTTTGGCATTTTGGCCATCGCCATCTTGGTTTTTTGGAGCCAGATGTTATCATATTTGGATGAGAGGGTGGAGCTAGCTAGCTTGGTTAGCAAGGTGCAACTGTAATTCACATTAACTGCTTAAAACAAAATGTACTTACTAGAAAAAATGAACAGCCAACTCCTTAGAGTATCTTTTAGTACAACCGAACACTGAACAGGACATTTTTAGGTGACCAAACTGTTATAATGAACTTTCATTATCTGAAAACACACTGTGAAAGGTTCAAAGTTCTTAGACGAAAACTCAGACAGCACAAGTTCGCGGCTAGTTAAATGTACACAGTGCAGTGGATATGCATCGCCTCTATCCAGAGTGACAGATCGCCATGATAGCAATTTTTTTTAATCACAAGGTAGCCACACCCTAAAGTATATCTTGCATTATCATCTATTTTACTCTAAATGGGACCATAATTTACAAAATGAACATCATGCTGTGTTGAAGAAGACTTGAAACTAGTGATTGAGACCATAAACGTATTAGGAAAGTGTTTACTGAGGTAGGACAAAAAGAACGCAGGTTCAAGGCACTTATGCATTGGCTTCACTTTTCAGATCTGGAGGTTGCCGCTTGGTATAACACACAACACAAAAGCAGTTGAGTGTTTCTTTAAGTTTCATCA
Source organism: Coreoperca whiteheadi (assembly GCA_011952105.1). Lineage (NCBI taxonomy): Eukaryota > Metazoa > Chordata > Actinopteri > Centrarchiformes > Sinipercidae > Coreoperca > Coreoperca whiteheadi. Next base: position 1,283,757 of record CM022475.1, on the reverse strand, counting down.
TTTTGCAAAGAAGATTCCTCACCACTGACTACACCTGAAACCTCAACTGAATTTAGTTCATTATTTATTATATTTGTATCAACTCAACAGAAGTTCAGAGAAGAAACTAAGCCATATTCCGTTGTAACCCTAACCCTAACCCTGAAACACAGGTTTAAACTCAGGTAAGTTAAATTGTATTAAAATAAATGTGGAACAAGTTTTGTCAGTTTCATGTCTACTATGAAAGCAAATGATCAATTACATATCTGCTAACAACCAAATATTGGAAAGTAAAGAAAAGAAGAAATGGTTCTACGATGGAGTTTTCCAGTTGCAGTGATGACTGACTGACTGACTGTGAACCATTCAGTTCTTCCTTCCTTTTTTGACTGTTTTTCTTATCTGAGAGAAACTAGGCCATGGAATTGTTGAAGGAGCAACAGTCGTCTCCGATGCAATTTCGCCCGATCAGTCAAGCACCATGGAGAAGGGCCAGGAAAGGTGTGAGTGGATGGAGCTTTACAGGAGGAGGCAATCAAGTCTGAGACCCGAGAGGGCTTGGAGAGCGAGGGCGGAGGAGGACAGAGTGATGCTGAGGACGTTGGAAGAGGTGTGAGAGCTGAGGCAGGGACGGCTGCTGCGGGTTGCTGAGGATGAAGTCGATTTGTTGCAGAAGGAAGGGTGCCCTGAATAACCATTCATGATATTGTGTGAGTATGTGTGTTCGTATGAGACTTGCTAAATAACTGGAAGAGCCTCTATAATTAATCTATGTCAGATGTCTCTTCAAAGCTGTGAAAATTAAACAAGTCTTATTCCAAGAGGCAGAGTTGAAGAGCATGGAGAGGAGGAAGTGGGTGAGGGTGGGTACAGGAACATACAGTAAGGTACTCATTAATGTTCCCTTCAATCCCCCACTGAGGCAAAGTGGGGTGTCGACAGCTTCTAATTATCTGACAGGCCAAAAAAAAGTGATTGGAACAGAAATAATACCCATCACTTCCATTTTAGTGTCTTTGAATACACATATTATGATAACAGAAGGCTCTGCAGTTTCTGAGAACACTTGCCAGTGTCCATCTTTTGTTACCAACACCTTAAAGACTTATTTGGCTGATGAGTAGTTTTAAAAGTGATATGTGTATGATTCTATTTTTTTAAAGATTAACAAATACGTAACGGAAAACCAATAGCCTACAAGATTCAGAGATTCACCTACATGATACAAACAGCGCCATACGCTGTTACATTTAAAATAACATGTGCCCATTTAGTGCTGTTGAAATAAAAAATAATCAAATGGAAGACATTGCCCTCGGAATCAAGGTTAACAATACACTTGTATTTCAGAAAAAAATTCACTCTCTTGGAATCCTAAAAATTTACCTGTTTGCTATAGAGAGTCCCTGGCGCCACTTCCTGGGGTTTACTATCCATACTCTAAAATAAAGTAGAGCTAGACCAATATATCGTCCAGGCCAATATATCGTGTGATATTACCTTATTGCAGATTTATCCTTTCAAGGTATGTTGGCTGATAAGTAACAAAATATTGGAATACAGCAATGCCAAACTAGGTTTGAGGTCATTTAGAAACAGTGTACCTATTACATACTACATAATTTGTCTACCAGGGAGCATTGACAAGTTTATTTTTCCAACTTTAAAATGCCCTGCTCAGAATGTGTCTTGGTCACAATAAAAATAAAACGGGAAGTAAATCTAAGCCTTCTTTATCAAGATTGTTAAAAAAAACAACCCAAAAAACTACTGATATCAGTATTGGCATAAAAACATAATATTGGTTAGGCTATGGTTAAAAGTTTAAGTTGTTAGTGTTAAAAAAAATGACTATACATGACTGCTGCTTATCCACGATATCCATCAATGCTCACCTCTAATGTAATATCCAAATTTGTTAGCTATAATCTCTGCTACTATTTTTACAGCCAAGTCTGAACTAGCCATGGCAACTTAACTGGCGAGATAATGATATTTAACCTACAAAAGGTCTTGGGTTGTTGGTTGTGGGAAATAATACTAAAAAAACAATAATGCTACAGAGATTTTTGTAACAACCCTATCTAAACAAATGTGTACCGCACAACATGCTACTGAGAAAAGTTATGTTCCATGGGGGGGATTTTAAGTAATTGGTATTACTACAATTGTAATGTTGAATGCGGTTTTCTTACATGTGGAACAGGACCTGAAAATTCTGGTTTCACATTGGCTCTCTATCGTTGGTATGGCAATAGACATTTTCTGAGGTATTTTGAATTTAGTTACTCAGATCTAATACACTTTTTTTATCATTTCATCTGAGCTAAATTAAATCGTATCTATTCAGCTCTGAACTACAGTGTATGGTTGTTACAAATTAAACTGTCATTTTGTATTGGATCGTTGACCATATACCACCCTACTATCTACGTATCTAATGACCTACCTACCTTCCAATTTTCCCAATCATGGTGTCATTTGTTTGATATTTAGTACAATGTATCAATTGATTTGCCAGTGATATAATGTTTAAAAAGGCCTCACTTGATTTCCTCAGACAAAATGAAAAGATCACATCCTCGCTTCATTGTGCAACCAACAGCCATCAGATATCAGTTTATCAGCTGTGGTTGCTCTGATTCAAGCTTGTTTGGGAACGTGTTGAAGTTTGTCAGGATCTCCTGGCTCTGATGCTACCTCATGCTGTGACATTCATGGTATCCAGGCTAATCACATGCTTCACAGCACCCAGATCCACTCTATGAATTCACATCGTAGAATTTCCAAAATAACAAATAAATACAAAAACTAATGCCTGCTTAATCACTACCAAATCCATCTAAGAAGAAATTCAGAAATGCATGATATTGTGATCGCACAACTGGATATTTGTGTCAAACAAAAAGGGCCACACAGCAGTTATTAAAGCATGAGTAAGGCTGTACTTTTGGAAGACTTTTTGTTTGATTCCATTTCCAACAAGCACTCTGCTTTTCATTTGCAATTATTTCCGATAAAAACATATCATCAATAATGGACATTAATTGCGCCTCTACAGTAAAAACATGTGACAGCCCAAGCATTTTCAGTCTGTGCCACTTTGACACACAGATGACATCAATGCTGGGGACAGAAAAGAAGAAGAAGCCATAATCAGTGATTGAAGAAAGGACAGTTCAGGGACACGTCCCTGCAAACTGCTTTGAGAGAATTTATCACTGATTAAATTCTCACAAAGCTACGATGGAATGAAGATTAGAATACATTCCGAGAAGAGAAACTTCAGAAAAAGTTTCAGCTCTTTTGATAAGTCCATTCTCTGCCTCTACTCTGACCATGACCATACAAAGCTGCAGTCCAGTCCACATAACAACATACTGCAGCAGGACATGACTGGCACAGAGATTGCACCTGTATTGCTAGGGAAACTGATTTATCCACAGTACCTTCACTCTTGGACAGTACAATTTACAATCAAAAGTAGCCTAATTCTTTGAGTAAGATGTGAAAGAGCTTTAGTGATGCTTGTGATGAATACAAGCCACCTGGAGAGGATACACACTCACTTCACAACAAGGCCAACAGTATATTACAGTCGAAAACCAATGTGCCGAGTTCTCATAGCCAATTGCTGCTGTGTGCAGAGTAGGAACCTTCGAAATGTACACACTTTCTCCTTCACCGCCCACCAATACCCATACTGCTACTGGAAATTCCATGTGTTTAGTTTTGTGTTTCGTGTGTTGACTTGGGGCACACGTTTCAGGGTTTCCTGTTGTTGACGATATTATTTCAACATTGGCTAGATGGACCAATCACCACCAAGATTAATCAAATTCAGGCCACTTATAAAGAAATAGATCCTCTAAATTCAGTTCAGTTCGCACAAGCACTTTCCAAGACCATGTAGCTTCAATTTCATTCACAAGAATATTATAGAAATACACATGATAACTGCTCTTTCTGTATGCTAAACTTCCATCCATCAATTATCTAAACCCTGTTACCATGCAGGGATGGTTGCAGGGATCTGGAGCCTATCATAGCTCATATTGTGCGAGAGGCAGGGTACACCCTGGACAGGACACTAAGGGATAACATACTGAAAACAGAAACACACATCGTTCACGCTCACATTTACACCTACAGGAAATTTAGAGTTGCCAATTTACCTAATCTGAATGTCTTTGGAATGTGTGAGAAAACCGGAAACCCTGAATGAAATCCACACAAACATGGGGAACATGGAAACTAAACACATAAAGGCTATATAGAAATGCCCCAGTGAGTTCCCGAAAATGTCTGGCAAGTAGGGCTGTTAGCGGTACGTGTATTCGCTCCGAGTCATTCGGTACAGAACGTTTGGTTCGGTATGTGACTTCCTCAGATCGCTGCGCCCTTTGACCCAAACTGTTACTGTCAAAATAGTATATTTATTGTCGACTATTCACAGGTCTGGAACAGAAATTCTAGAGCGTGGGGTTTACCTGCAACACTTTGGCAGAGCACCAGTTGCTGTCTATCAGCTGTAGCAGGCTAGTCGGCTTAGTCAGTTTAGCCAGGTTAGTCAAGCTCATGTAGTGTCACTGCCATTTAGATCCACTTTATGGGAGCATTATGGTTTCTTGGTTAGTTACAGAGAAAATGGGCAACTTTGAGTGTCAAACTGTTTGCCGACATTGTTCAACTGAAATCATGTATGTCTTTGGAAACACTTTAAACATGTAATTTACGACGGCATCACCCTATTGTGTTGATTAGCAGAAGGAGACAAAGAGACTGGAAGGCTAGTCCTTCACCCACAGCGTTCAGGCAGCCTCTCACTGCAGATTTGGACTGTGCCAAATCAATAACTAATGCTTTAGGAGTCTTTATCGCTGCAGATATGCGAACATACGTGGTTATAGAGAATACATAATTTAAGCATATGGTCAAAGTGCTTGAGCCCCACTACAAAGTGCGTTTTCACGACTGCATTTTAGTCAGTCCATTGTGCCTGCCCTGTATAAACAAGTGCAAGAAAAAACATACTGAACTAGATGGAGGCAAAGAATCAAGCGATAGGAAAAACCTTTTAACAACCCTAAAACTGAGGTACATACCGAACCTTGAATTCAGGCCCCAGCTGGCAAGTACCTTTAGTTTTAAGTAAATGGGGAAATGGTAATTATCAAATGCTGTAGCCTAATTCATCATGACTGTACCTCTACTTGTGTCCTTTACGAATAAGATCAAAAGCAGCTGCTCAGTATCTGCCAATTTTGTTCCTGATCGTACCTTTCTAGATCAAGGAAGAAGCCTTGGTACTCAAGTTAAGCGTGTACAGAAACCTGCATTTATCATATGCTTTGAATAATAGCCCATGCACAAACTACATAGGAGTAGATATAGAAGTTGAAATACAATGAAATGTGCATTTAATTTTTTCAAGGTGATGACCTGCTTTTGAACATAATGGATGGGGGAAGATTTGTAATGAAAGGAGTTACTCACTTTTAAAGATCCCCAAACCAGCAGGCACGCATTTACTCCTCATCCATCATATTATCTGTTGCTAGATAATAATAATCTCTTTCTTCCCTGATTGGTTTAGTGAATGAACATACCCTCTCATTTTCCACTTGTATTATTAGTTTGAACTTTTATTGCAGCAACAGCTTTTTGTGTCATTGTTTTGGACTTCACCATTGGGGTTATTTCCACCATCCTTTCCTTCACTGCAACTCCACCCTACCCCACTCTACTGTGGGCATACTAACCTCTAAGAATTTGAACCCAGCGCTGTATATTTATCAACCTTTGAGGAAATGCCAAATTTGATTTTGAAATTAGTTTACCAACAACTTTTCTCTCCCAGCTAATGGGCCAATGCTGTGACCAGATCTGTGGTTTGCAGCTCCATTGTAAAGTCAGTTCATCATGCAAGCGTTGTATTCAAGTTCAAGCCTCAATCGGCAAAACAACTTTACTTCAAAACAAGGGAGTCTGAAGTATAATTTTATACAAAATCATTTCCATATAAATCAAATCCATTGGAGCCAAAAAGGCATACTTTTTCTTGCCTTATCCCTTGGATATCTCACTCCTAATGGACTGCACAAAATATTTCACTGGGCAACTTCACAGCATGATACCTCTTTTAAGGAAAATGAAAATCCCTTTTTACACTACTAATGTCTTTGAGAAAACAATACCACTTTCAAAGAAGCAACAAATATATCCAATTAGAGCTGATAGAGCTGTCTAAGGACTATTAGTCACTTACAACTTGTAACTAAACCAATGTTATACTGCTCTTCAGGCCACACAACTTAACTTTATCACACTGCTGACAGCATTTTGTGTGTGGGATTGAGGCACCATGGTGAATGAAGCCATTGCAGAAGTAATTGGGAGCTGTACAAAAAAAATCTATAATACTGCAAAAACATATAAATTCTGGCAAAGTGCATTGTCTCTTCTATAGAGACTTCAGTTGCTTGTGTTTGTGTACTCTTCTACCTGAGCACCATGAAAAAAGACGTTAAGATGCACTCCTTAAGGGTAATTTATCAGCTAAGAAGTGAGTTGTTACCCACTCGGTGCTTAGGATCTTCCCTCACTCTTCAGCAGCATATAATGTTTTTGGAAATGAACGTGGGTGGCAGTTTGAATGCTGAGATGAGAAATGGAGGGCTCTCGTTTGCAACTTTGATATTTTATCGCCAGTGTTTACCTATTTAATATTCACCTGGAGCCGGGCACCATAAACAGCGGTCCTCCAAAGCCATTTAAAAATAACGAGCCTGTTAGGAAAACTAAGTGTGAGCAATTGACAGAGCATTCAGCATTCATGCTAATATGAAAATATCTGCGCTGTCCTTTGGCTTGTTTACTTTATCCTAAAACACCTCACTACTTTTGCCTTGAACACATTTACCAATCAATAATGTGGACTACTTATAGTGAACTGCATTAGCAGCTGCTACCAAAACCCCAAAGACAGACACGTTTTCCATTTAATCAAAAGCACTTTGCTCAGTGAGCAAGCGGCAAGCTTGGCTGATAGCACTTTGGTTGGAAACCTTTGCTGTTTTTGCTTGGTTTTCATTCTCTTTATTTACAGGCTGATTTGGCAGTGTCACTACATGCTTTAGGTAGGCATCCAACATAGTTAGGGAACCAAGTCAAGTTAATATGACATTCTGAGCCTTAGTACTATAAAGAAAAAAATGAATGGTAGTATAAAACAAAACAAAAAAGTTTCCTTTAATGAATTCTATCACTTTGAAAATCTGTGCTCCAAATTGAGTTACAACTCTGAGAACAGGTGTGAATTTCATCGCAAATGGCGTTAATTCAGTTCAAAGGATTACTGAGCAAAGAAGCAGAGCTGCCTATTTACACATCCCGCAGACACAGAGCAACATTAGGGTTCATTTGAAGTCGTGTTTGTGTCCACCTAATGAATGTAAATCCAATAGTCACTGACCTTGTGGCTCTTTTTCAACTCCTGAGAAAACTATCTGGCTCTTTAGCTGTGCATAGCTCCACTATGTTCACCAGCTGGTCTCTAACTGTGTCTGTCTGCTGTTTGGTGCTGAGGAGGTAGTGTTCAGTGGGTTTACCAGAGCCTTTTCTCTGGAAACAGCTGCCTGCTGCTTCTAGAAACAAGGTTGAAGATAGTGAAACTAAAACAAACCCTCAGCTGAAAGAGGCTATAAAGCTGTATAGAGCTACAGAGCTGATGCTAATTCTCTGTGGGTACTATGGCTTGATCTCAAATGGACCAATCTGAAAGGGAGCCGATCCTAAATGTGGCTGAATCCAAACAGACCCAAATAGAGAGAGATGACTGGCAGCAGCATAATATGCCACCAATTAACAAGCAGATAGTGTGTCTCCTTAGATCCATTTAGGTATTACATATATTGATACACATATCTCAAAAAGCAATAGAATGGAACACTACCCTGACCCAATTAGACTAAATATAATTTGGACCCAACTGATGTGTAGGTCCTGTTTTGACTTTGTTTACCGATAGAAGTGGCTAGAGAAGACCTCTAGTGTGTCCATCACTTTGAGCAACCACTTTCAAGCACAAAGGTGCTGACTTAAAAAAAAAAAAGAAAGCGATGAAAGGATACTGTTAGAAAGCACATAAAAAACTACAAAATGAGGGTCTGAGATACTAGAAGAGTGAAGATGGTACGGCTACCTATCCTTCCATTCCACCTGCTGTCCCCCCAGCTTCAGTTCACAGGTGAGCTTTCCACTTTCATTTCTAAATGAGTCGCCGGAGGGCTGTCAAGAGGGATTCAGAGGGGAGCTGAAGCCCCTTGGGGATTTGATCTAGCATGAGGTAATGAGCACTGGCGTGGTTAAGAAGTCAGCTGAGCCCTTATCGGAGAGTGGCAGGCTCAATTCCCAGGTGCAGACATTGTGGCATGTAGAGGCGAGGAACCCGGATTGCAGATTGCTTTTGGGGGACGTGGAAGTCCATCTCCACCTCCATCCAAGTCACTTTGTACCATGTCCAGACAGATGGCGCACACAACCCTCAGCTCACTAATTGTAATTGACGTCCAACAGGCGCTGACCAGCAATTATACCCTCCTACTAGTATCTAGTACACACATATACACTCCCAAAACACAGGTGGTAGACAATTGGAAGACAAAGAGAGGAGGAAAATGAATGTAGTGTTTCAATTTATACATGCAAAAAGCACACAACACACAGAGTAGTGTCTTCATGTGTCTGTCTGTCCATAGCAGCAGGCCTGGATTTCTGCAGCTCCTTTCACCCCATTGGCGCGGGATTAGTGTTACTTCTTGGCAGTGTGTGTGTGTTATTCCAGAGACCCTTTGGAAATTTGGAGCTCTGCAATTTCTCTTATATTATTGCTTAAAAACAGATCAGTCAGAAACAATAACTGATAAAGAATAGGTTGCAGGAGAGTTTGCAAATTACTATGAAACTTTATACAAAAATGAAGTACGAGTGGATAGAAATCAAATTAAGACATATTTGAGTAACCTTAAACTAGAGTGCTAATGGAAAAAAAAAATCGACACAGGTCAGTGTGACTTTATTCCGGGAGGGCTTCTGGCAAGCAACATCAGGCGAAACTACAATTTCATCATAATTGTATGTACTATAATTTCCTGTTGTGAATCTATTCTGTATATAAGACATCTATTGCATGTCTGTCCATCCTGGGAGAGGGATCCCTCCTCTGTTGCTCTTCCTGAGGTTTCTATCATTTCTTTTCCCTGTTAAAAGGTTTTTCCTTAGTCAAATTGAGGGTCTAAGGACAGAGGGTGTCATATGTTGTACAGATTGTAAAGCACTTTGAGGCAAAATTATGATATTGGGCTATATAAATAACATTGAATTGAACAATACATTTAATTGATTATACGCAAAAAACCTAATTGAAGAGCTTCTGTTAAAAACATTAGATGTGGAGAAAGACAGTTTTGGCTTAGACAAGAAATTTAGCTTATGGTTACAAGCAGTTTACAGTAATCCAATTTCTGGAGTAAAAACGAACAGTGCACTGTCAAGAAGATTCCTAATACAAAGAGGAACCAGCTAAGGAGATCCTCTCTCCCCATTTTTAATTGCTATATGCAGTGCTAGCAGCAGCAGTTAGACAATATGTAGCTATAAAAGGAATACAGTTAGGAAAAGAAACGCATAAATTAGCACTTTACGCGGATGATAAAATGGTTTATCTTAGATCACCAATCAGTGAATCAGGAGTCAAATTAATTAAAACAATTGAAGCACATGGTAAAGTCTCAGGATATACATTAAATAAGAACAAATGTAAATTACTAACAATAGGAAAACAGGTTAACCAAGCTTTGAAAGATGGTTATAAACTTGAATGTGACGCACAAAAAAAATACTTGGGTCATAATATTAATCTAGCTGAATTGTATGAGAATAATTACTGTGTCTTGGAAAGTAAAATAATACAGGATCTAAACAGATGGAAATTTGATCTGGAATAACATAAGCCTTACTACAACAGAAAGAAGAAGGAGGGTTAGGTCTTCCAAATTTACATAATTATTTTCATGCAACACACATTCTCACAATCATGAAGTGGATGAAAGGGAAAAGAGAAGTCAAATAGATCTATATAGCAAAATAAATGGCAACAATATCAATTTGTACATTAGCATTTCTAGGAAAAGCAGCATGGAAAAACCATACAGGGCAGAGCCAATGCACTTCCAATACCATAACAAACTGGTAACGTATATGCAAAATAAATTTTATTTTTATTTTACCAGATAAGTCAATTAAGAACCAATTCTTATTTACGATAACGACATGGTCAAGAGGCAGCGACCAGAGGCCAGTAGATACAAGAAATTATAACATAGATACAGCTAGTGCATGAAACAAATATTAAACTAAATTAAAACATCACAATATATACAACAACAGTGATCTACTGTGTTCCAGAGAAGCAATATCAAAAGCAGCTGCAGAAACAGAAAAATAATTAGAAATTAACATAACATTGGAAAGACTCCCTAAACGGAAACTTTAAGGCATCACAATCAAAATACTGGAGGGAATTTGCTTGGAAAGTGAGCGTGAGGTATTTTATTACGCAGTATGGGAAATGTTACCACTAAGCACTTAGTTGCTGAAGAGGATGAGGGGAAAAATTCACAAACTATACACACACACACTTTACGTGTCCAATATTGATGCCATTTTGAGAAAACTTGGAGAAGACCCCTAAAGTATATTCTTGACTTAAAAGAACCACTGAAACTAGAAAATATTTTAGGTTTTTTTTTTTATATCAAAAGATAAAATTGGTCGACATGCATCTTGCGTGTGACGGCCATGAAGCAGGTGACAAGGACATGGAAACAGCCATATCCGCCAAAATTCATGGCTATCAATAACAGAACAATTTTTGGACATAGAAAAATTAACCTCTAGAATCAGAAATAGCACAAATAAAATGGAATAAGATCTACTCCAAAGATAGACTTTTCCTCTCATTTGTTTAGCTCTATTCTGGTGCATTAGATTAAAAATATATCAATGACTTTCAGATTTAAGGCTGTTTAAGGGTGTTCACATACTCACCTCATACTGGGTGAATAAGAATTGTATCTCTTTGTATACATACATACATCTCCTAATTTTGGGACAATGCAGCAAGATGATGGCACTAAACATACTAAACAAGCGCACACTGAAGTAGGGCTGCACGTTAATCATACTAAAACCGCGATCTCGAAAGATGCCTCTACACGCTCTAGTTTTTACATGATTATTTTGTCATATATGCATTTGCGGGGTGGGGCACTGCATTAAAGCCAGCACTCACAATCTCTCCACTATGTTGTCTCAAGAAATGACAAGAGTGCATTGCCACCACATGACAAATTGAGGAAAAGAAGAGGGGTAACAACATTGATGTCAATACATCTAACATGGAGGAAAAGCTCTGTAGAAACAACAAATATGTGTCAGAGTAGAGAAACCCAGTGGGGATGGCGGAAAACAAATGGAACTTCTTCGGATTCAAAGCTGATGCTGACAGTCCAAAGCGCCTATGTTACTTTGCAAGCAAATGTAACACCACAAATATGTACAGCCACCTGAAATGTCACAAAAACAAGACGAGAGGCTACAGCCATACTAGCAGCTCTCTGAGGCTGTACTAAAACACAGTGGTGCATTGAGCTAAATGTTAGTGTCAGCATATCAACATGCTCACAATGATAATGCTAGCATGTTGTTACTTAGGACATACAATGTTTACCATCTTAGTGTAGCGCAAAACAATGTGAATTAGCACTGAATTCAAAGTACAGTTGAGGCTGATGGGAATGTCATTAGTTTTTCAAGTATTTGGTCATAAACCAAAATATTGGACTAACTGAAATTTTGACGTTACACATCATTAGGTGAAAGGTCAAGGGATTAAAGTTTGCCACAGCAATCCATTCTATAGTTGTCAAGATATTTCATTAAAGGTCAACCTAATGGTGGCACTAGAAGAAAAGTTAGGGGATCAACAATGTTAGTAGGACTCTTCATCCTCTGGGAACATGAATGTCCACACAAGATGAAGTGTTACCAATATATTGAAATATGTACTAAGTAATATATTTTTAAATATGCTGACTTTAGTAAAGTGCATGTTCAATTTTGGTTCGCAAAAACTGGGGGACTGTGTAAAAAAAGGGTTACAATTCCTACACTGTTCATCAGAATCTGATTCAAACCTTTTCAAATTAAACCTGAGAGTCAGCACTTGAACCACACAGTCTGTGTTTCCTTGTGCTGGAGTGTAAACCAACACAAATTTGATATTAGCAAATTGTTGCTGTCCAAATACTTGTGTCTGCTTACTGGCAATGTGACCCCAGTCTCAACAGTCATGGTGGAATCCACGGAGTATAATACAAATCTGGGCCTGCATGCGTTCTCTGTGATATGGGTTATTATAAGTGAGGGTCTTTCCTAGAACTGTAGAGTTGCTGACCTGAATTTCTATGTGAATTCTGATTCTGAGAAACCTTCCATGTAACAAGCCCACCACTCATGGATCCTGGATCTCCCATTCAAGAATCTCTCTGCACAGAAGTAGCTGTCACTGCGCCACAAGAAGCCTGAGCTAAAGTCTTGGCTCTCTTTCACCCTCTTTATAATTTCTGTAACCAATTTACAGACAGGATTCACTGCACGTTAAATAATACCATATGTACTGGTGTTTGTGAAAATGATCCTCCACTTCATTTGTGTACTTATGCACTAACATTTGGCATGTTTTGTTATCCATTATCTAAGTTTAGGAATGTGATCTGTTTAGACCAGCTTTATATAATGGCAAAAAAAATTCTGATCTCTCAGAATTCAGGCCCTGATAAGCACATAGAAGTTGTTTGTCTTTCTAAAAATACTCGAAATTGCTGCTGACTGCTGACTAATAATTGACAACTGAGCAGTGTTCACAGAATGATTGTGTATTATTTAAAGTAATATGAGGATAACGTTGGTCCTTGAGCAGGCACGGATTTCAAAACTTTAGTGGGGTAAATGTAAAACTGTGCCAATGATAACCACCTTTCCGCTTCTCTAAGCCAGTTAAATATGATAACAAATCTTTTTCTCTTTGTTTTGGCATTTCATCCACATTAAGGCCAAATGTTTCACACTCAAAAATTGAAATACTGGTAAAGGCTTCCCGAGTGGATTGATCTGAAAACGCTGGCCTATTAGTGTAGCACGGAAAGAGAAAACAAGGACAAAGAACAAGATAATTAGTCGTTTTCCTATTGTTTAGGCATTTTAGTGCGGATGAAACCAAAACAGGTGCTCATGTAATCTATTAATCGAGCATTAGAAAATTCAACAGCAGCAAAATTGATAATCAGTTAATCATATCATTCATTTTTTATCAAGCTAGCAACAGGACTCAGTATGTCCACAAACCACTTTGGTCCAGACTAAAATATCTCAACAAATATTAGATGGATTGCCATTAAAATTTTATGTTCAAGGTCTTCAGAGAATGAATGACTGTGATGATCCTCGAAATTTCCATCCAGAGCCATCCCCAGGTCAAAATTTCTTAGACATTCGATTTGGGATGGAAAAAAACTTTAACGGGCAAAAAAAGGGAAGATACCACGGGAAGAGCAACAGAGAAGGAATTCCTCTTCCTTGCTTAAGCAAAAATGACACAAAAAAAACTCACTGGTGCTCCGCAAATTGCAATATTTTCAGATTTTCTTAGTTTTCTTATGATCGTAGACTGAATACTGGTTGCACGGAACAAGACACTCAAAAATGTCCTTTTCGGCCCTGGGAACCTGTGATAGGCATTGATGACAATTTGCTGACATTTTCTCCGCCAAATAATGAATCCGTTAAATTTGAGATAATAATCGGTTGATTAAGTGATAGTGAATAATCATTGGTTGCAGCCCTAGTGGGGCTATAGTCTTAGACTAAAAATGTTCTTTACTCCTTGATGCTGAGCTTTTTCCTGCCTCTGACTGAGCACAAAGACGTAGTCATCTCCAGGCAGAGAGACAGAGAAAGAGAGAGAGAGGGAAAAAGAGAGAGGGAGAGTGGCATAAACGTTAACTTATGGATACCATCTCCAGATGCAATAGCTATGGTACATTACACTTTTCGCTGTGGACATAGTCCAGTTTCTGTTCTTGGTTAATACATATCCATACATCAGACTGCAATGCCAGACGCCCCTCCACCATCCATTTATATTACATCAGAAACAGGCGGACAAAAGAAAGCCATGTTTTTGTGCTTTCGTTGCTCCTCCACCCACCCTGCTCTGTCTGCACACTGCATGTATTATTTTCTAATGTTAATAGTCTGTTTGGGTATTCTCTGTTTTTCCAGGACCTTATAAGACTTCAAGCCAAAAACCGCAGATTGTTATGGCCCTTTTTTTATTTGCCTTCGCTCCGTCTTGCTTTCTGCTCGTCACATTATTATTTGGGCTCAGAGGCGGGGGACCACGTTGTCGCCGCTTTCATTATTTTGCTGTTGTTTTGTATAGATTTTTTCTACGGAGGCTGAAAAGAAGTAGGTCAGGCAATTTTAGTATTTATGTTAATAGTAAATCACATTCTGCAGCTGGCATGGCGAGCATTACATTAGGGAGCAGGTAAAATGGTAAAAAGTTATACCCTCAATTTTGCAGAACAGAGGAAGGAGGACTTTTTATTAATTAATTTTTTTCATTTCTGTGCTGTAACCTTGTTTTCCTCCCTGGCCGACTGCAAACCTCCCCCTGTTGTAACTTTTATACATAAACACTGGGCCTCTTCAAAAAAGAAAATAGAAAGTGGAAGCGAAGACAAATGGAGGGAGGGAGGGAAATGGGTGAAAGTGGAAACATAAAGAAAAGAGAAAAGGGTGAGGACAAAGAGAGTTTAATAGAAGATGAAAAGGCGAGAGAACGGGTGAGGGTAGCAAAAGCAGGCCTGTACACTATGAGAGGTTAAAAAAAAGAAGGAAAAAACTAGAGAAAGAGGACATTTCTTGGCTCGTACTCCTCCTCCCCTCGTGTGCAGGCCATCTTAATGAGAGCCACATTTAGGTCAGCGGTGGTTGGCTTTTTCCCTCTTTTTCTCCTCTTCTTTCTCTCTTCTTCTTTTCCCTTCCAACCCCCACCCCCTGAGAGAACTATAAAAACCAGCACTGTGTGGTTTGGCATGAAATTGCAGTGATTCGACACAAGTTAAAGGGAAAAAATTAAGAAGAAGAAGCATTTTGAGTGTATGCTGAAAGGAGGTTTGGTGGTTGTTTTAATGCTGCTGGTAGTGGTGGAGTGTGTGTGTGTGTGTGTGTGTGTGTGTTTGTGTGTGTGTACTGAGGGTCAAAATCTCTATCATTCCTCTCCACAGAAAGGATACTTGTAAACAAGACACTCTCGTGCCCACTTGAGAAAATTCTCAGAGGCTCAGCGCTTACTTATGGAGCAAGAAGACAAAGGAAGACCAAAGAAGCCACCGCCCAAATACAAGAAAGAAAATCATCATTTTGCATTTTCACATTTTTCTAGTCTTTGCCTGCTAGGGATTGGTAAGCAAACAAAAAACGCGACAACAACATATTCCACAGTGGAGCTATTTTTCAAAAAAAGGAAGCCATGAGGTGAGGGAATGGGTATATTTGCCCATGAATGTACCCTAGGAGGTTAGTTGGGGTGTACAATCAAGGAGTTGGGGTGTACAATCAAGGAGGAAATTAATACAGAGCAGAAAGAGGAGGAAGGGATTGAATTCACGGCAGGTTTTTGGAAGTTTTTCAGTCCTTTTTTTAGATCCATTAAAATACAAGACCACTACGAACCCTGTACGAGTACTACATTAGAACTACTGGCCTTTTTCCATACAGCTAGTGGCTTGCACAACACTGCCTTTAACATAGTGAATACATCCATTTGTGCGTGATCAAACATAACAGAACTCCACTCACTTGAATTTGAAGAACACATTCTTTAGGACTTCATCTTTTAGTGAGTTCAAAACTAAAAATAATTCCAACATGACATGGAAACACAGAATAACGATCCTCGAACAGTGACAATTGATGAGTCTCAAATACCAGGGTATTTAGAAATCCTGAAGGTATGATTTTCAATACTGTCAAAAACACAGACGCTCAGGGCGCCCCAGCGGCTCACCTGCGGGAGCGCCCCATGTACGTCCTTGTCGCAGTGGCCTGAGTCGAGTTGCGATGCTTATCAGAATGCACAGATTTTATTGGCTGAGTAGCATCAGGTGAGAGGATTTACAACTGATCTGTGAGTTTTCTAGGCTGCTAAACCAGTGCCAGGTTATAATAGAAACGCTCCGGCTCTGTAGATTGATGTTTCTCCCAGATTGTGTCAACGGGTCCTCTAGCAAGAATCTATGGAAGAAGGGTCCTATCTATTGATTATTCTATGGGCCATAAATATTTAAACCCTGCAAGACTTGTCCAAGAAGGTTAATTGCATATTAAGACACACAGCATTGTAGGCTAGACAATGTCATACATGACTTCTATGACCAGCAGCTCAGGTTTTACGTTTATTTTTTACACAAATTTCCTATACTGTGAAATGTCAGGAAGGTATGAAGGTATGAAAAAAAAAGATACTGCTCAAGCCTACAGCCCAGCACTAGTGTTTTTCCAGGCAAGATTTACTGTAATCATGACTACGGACTCCCAACAAGAACAGACAGAACATGTGGAGATCCTGCTGAAGAGACTAGATTCATCTTCACAATTTCTGCATGTCTTGGTCTGTCTATTAAATAATTCTGTATTCTTCTGTTCTCGCAGTTTGATGTGTTGTGCTAATTTACTGTAGCTTCGCATTTTCAGACCAGCCAGCCAGAGATACAAACAAGTGAAAAGGCAATAAGAGCCAAGGTAAAAGCAGGATGAGGCGTAAAAAATAGAAATGCGTGGAAAGCTGACGATAAATGGGCAATGAAAGAAAAAAAGGAGACATTGAAAAGGCCTGATTCAGAAAGAAATAAACAGAGCCATACTGGCAGAAAGGCAGAACAACCCACTCAAAGCTACATGGAATACAGTGCACTTAAGAGACAGAGACATCCAAGTGAAAAGCTTACCAGTAATGTGTGTGGATGTGATGTGGAGTCTAATTGCCCTGTAATGGAGGCAGGTGTTGTGTGCTAATTAAACACACATGACCGCCCCTCTCTCTCTGTCTCTTTCTGTCACACACACACACACACACACACACACACACACACAGGCCTGGCCTTTGTCGAGCAGCTAAATGAGGGAAACTCAAATCGGTGTTTGGCTGCGTTGCTCTGGCCCTGGACGTGTCAAATAGGCCTGACTGTGTTAACACCAGGGAAAAAAGGGATGAGTCATGACTGCATGTATGTGTGTGAGCATTTGACTTACTATACTTGTAAGAACTTGTGAGAAGAGGGGTATCTTTCTCTGTTATTGGTATGCTGTGTTATTCCCTGCCTTGGTTATGGTTAAAAGCCATTAGTGATGGTTTTAATAAGGATTCTCTTTCCAGTGCTTCTTTCCAAGTACAAATGGCCACGCTGTTTCAGGTGTCATGTTACATCTGCGGCTTCTCCACTAATGAGCCACTGTTCTGATGAGCAGGCATACTGGGCTGGACTTGGACTTAGAGCTGACTGCTCCACTACACAAACACATCTAGTACACGCACACCAGGGATGTAATAATGCAATTCAATATGAAAATTTTTTGTGATTTCTGGGTATTTGTACACGCAGTACAGATGTGTGAAAAAACACATCTGCAGATTGTGGGTGGGTAGGTTTTTACATTTAAGATATTAAATCTGCAAAATGGAAAAGGGTGTGCCGATCTATCGGCCGATATTCTTTCTAAAAAGTTTGATCGGCAGTCTTTCTAAAGCCCGATCAGAAGAGCCGACGCAATGCCGCTCAGGTTTATTAACGGCCGGCGAGCGTTTGCAGGGAAACACACCGAGAGAGACGTTAACTGGTATTATGTTACCAGTTAACGTCTGGTAACAATGAATTTAATCCTGATTCTAATGTTAATCTGAAACCCCAGTCCTAATCCTAAACTATGTTACGAGGAATAAATTAGGAATGGTAATATATACTCACTTTCTATCCTTACGAGAATATTAGGTCCTAGTGAGAAAAGAAGTATAAGAACAACCACACATGCAGTTTTACACACACTCCAGAACCCTGAGCCCAGATCAGATGTGTGAGTGAAGCCGACAGTGGATTATAACATAAAAGCCTGTGAAATGGAACACAGAGGAAAGGAGTTTCTTCTGAAGTGGCTTTGGCTGCTCCCTGCACTGACGGCGGGCAGAGAGCTGGTGAGGTGACAAATTAAAACATGTCCTCTGCGTGTTTCCCGCGGATTGCATGGTGAATTTGTTACCTGGTTGCAAGCACTGAGCTCCCAAAAAGGCACTAATCCCTTAAACAGACCTCCAGAGTTTGGAGACAAGAGTGGAGGGGTTGCAGTGTGGAGAGGAGGAGGCCTGCAGCTATGGATAATGTAATAACAACCATATAATCTTACGACTTCTCAACATGTAAGGCTCTCTCCCACTGTGTGAGTGAAGCGGTTAATGAAAACATGCTTATGTAATATTCTTCACATAACATAAATTCTCAATTCGGGGGGGGGCTTTATTTGCCCCCATCTGGAGAGGCTATCAGACCTTTATTTGAAGCAGGCTTATATCGGAGAAATACCTTTATTTCTAATTCCCTCTGTTCGTTAAGTATATTTGGTCATATTTCAGTAAGAAGCCTCCTTGTTTTATGATCTACTTCACTTATATGTTAAGACAAAATACCATTTGGCTGGAACATTAATGCACATACACCCACAGTGACTGAAATAGGACAATAATACTTTAGATGAGTAATGCAGAACAACAAAGTGTTGAAAATAGCATTAATATATTGTTGAATTTACTACATTAAAGTGATGGAAATGTACATTATGCTTAGTTGGCATTCACATTAAATACCCAGCACCAGGAGTTTATCCATCCTTGTTTTTTTGCTCCGACCTGTATTTGATATCAGCCTCTCCTGGCGACCACGGACCCGGCCATTATTTGAAACCTGCCTTTTATTTGACTACCCATTGATCATCACATCCTATAACAGAGACTGGAACATGTATTTGGCATTAAAGGAATCACACTAAGCTGGTTTAAAGCCTATCACTCAGATCAATCTCAGTTTGTACATGTTAACAATGAATCCTTCATGCATGCCAAAGTTAGTCACAGAGTTCTGTACTAGTACTGAGAAGAACTAGAAAAAGTTCTTGTCAAAAATATTTGCTTTTCTGCACTGGTTCCCTATTAAATCCAGAATAGAATTTAAAATTGTTCTACTCACCTACAAAGCACCATCATATCTTAATGATTTCTTGTCCCTCATTACTCAGCTACACCCTTGCTCAACGTTAGCAGCTGATGGGGGAATGGAAAGTGAAACTGTGCTGTTGTCTCTATGGTGGAGAGGAGGCGGTCTGGATCTGTCATCTTCACTTATGATTTCCAATCTACATTTTGTCATTATTATTGTATATACAATGATTTTCTGTTGTGCATCTATTCTGTCCACACGATCTATTGCATGTCTGTCCATCCTGGGAGAGTGATCCCTCCTCTGTTGCTATTCCATTTTGTTCCCCCCAGTTAAAGGCATTTTTATTTTGGGGGTGGGGGGGGTCTTATTTTAGAAAGTACAGTTTATGCTAATCACAACGGCCAAGCTGTGTTATTGTTAGTCATGTATCAGCTGAAGGTTAATGAGGTATTTCATATTTAACAACCACCATGATTAGCTATGTGTGGAAGCACAATGGATCACCAAATCCCTAGTGAGTTGGAAAATGGTTTTGAAAAAAGCGTACAACAAATGAACCATCAAAATTTTAAAATGTTATATATCCACCCACACTTTCAAGTATATCACTAAACACACTTAATAAAACCTTTTCTTACGGCTATTGTTAACAATTATCATTAATTTCATGTATAAATTGGAGAAATACAAAATTTGATCTAACACTTTAACTTAATCTTTACTATTTATCTGTCTGGCTGTTGCAGGTGGTATTTCTTGTGCAGCTATGTGTTTCTAATCATCAGAAGGAGCTGATGGTGCCACAAAAGCAAAAATAGTACCAAGCCATTAATCAGCCTACACTGTAAGAATGGGAAAATATCTGCAGAGAATTAACCCTCATGTTAACTTTGGTGATGTTACTGTGTTTTCAATGAGGAACGGGAAATAAGTTGCATCAAAAAAGTAAATTACAATTTTTAAAAGTATTCATGGGGGGATTTTTATCTGCAGTGCTGCAGATTGTTTTTGTATTTTTGGATGGCTGGTTGTTAGTTGCCAACTGATGGGAAACCAGGCCTCCTTCACTGCATCTGGAGCTGAGAAGGGCCCTCTTCCCTCATAGTAGTGATTGTAATTTATTAATTTTTGGGAAAAATGCTTGTTGTTACATTGTGTATGCATTAATGTGTGTGCGTAAAAAAAGTTTATTATATAGTAGCTCCCCTTTCCATTATTTCCTCAATAGCATGGTGAAACATTCATCTAAACAAAGAAAGGCTAATTAAGCATTAATCTTGTTGTAAATGATTGATATTGGTTTACACCTTGTTTTAGCTTGAACATTTCCCTTTCATATATTTAAAAAGCCCATTTAAATTAAGTTGCAATCTAAATTTAAATGCACATTTTTAAATATACACACATGACCCCTGACAATCAGACCTGATGTGTTTCAGCCATGTTTTCAGTAGCCTGTGTCAGTTTTAATCAATACCACTGTTTACATCTGTGGCAAAACATGTTTTATTTATATGTAACTGCAACCCAGCCATAGTCAGTCGCATGCTCTCGACCTCTTTTAATTTTATAACTCCAAAGGAAAGGTAAGCATGTAACTATTGTTCTATAACTTGTGGATGAGTGCCAGAGATAGTTTTGTTAAAGTGTCTTGATAAGATGGCCCAGATCAAAGTGAACATGACGTTGCCTTGTCACAGATGTTCACAAATATGTTTTGGTCCAGACAACCAAATTACTTGATTTTCAGACAAGAAATTAGGTGAAGTAATTTCCCTCTTCACTGGGTTTTAAATGGGACATAGATCTGTGTGTCATCTGTATAAAAATGGTAGTGAATGGTGTGTTTGCAGATAATATATCCTAGTGGAAGCATGTATACAGAGAAAAAAAGGGGGGGCCAAGGATAGAGCCATGGGAAACAACACAGGTCAGAGGGGCCACCAAAAAGGAGGCATCACCAACACCTACTGAAAAGGTTCAGGTGGACAAACAGTATCACTGATTCCAACACATTTTTAAGGTGATCTAACAAGATTGCAGGATCAGCTACATCAAATACTGAGCTTAAATCAAGTAGAATTAAACTTGAATAATCACCAGTACCAGCTGTGAGTAAAATATCACGATAATATCAATATTGTCTACGTTAAAGTTGAAATCCTTAAGATTTCATTCCTGGTTGATATGGTGACACCCGTAGTTAACAGTAAGTGCAGTCAGAAATTACTTCGTCAGAAGTACAGCAGAAAACCAGCTGGTGTATCTGTTTACAGTGCAGCCAAACAAACTCCCATTGTTTTAATAAACAATTCAATCTATAATCTGTCATTTTTCATCATGTCATAGGCAACTGTGATCTAATTTCATGCTTCACACGGCACAAGTAGTTTTCCACAAAACAGCAAGACACAGTAAAAGGAGTTGGTTATCTTGCAGAAGAATTGGAGGTGTGCAGACTGTCGCCTGCAGCTCTTCATCTAACAGCTCACTCCAACTGCTCCTGACATTTCCATTACTCCCTGACATATTTCAAACTGATTCATTGATGAAAAACTGCTGACCATGTCTTGTTATAGAATGTTTGCCGTGCTAACAAATACATCGCGGTTTCCTTTGGCTTATTCACAATAAAAGCTAACCTGCGTTTCGTCAATTGAATGCTTTTAATGTAAAGCAGCAGCAGTAGGAGTAGTGTTTGGATTAGTAGTAAATTAATACCGGTCCGATATGGAGTAAAGAGAGAGAACAGTAAATAGTGAAGTTGATATCAATGAGATTAAATTGTGCTGGATTACATGCTGCATCGTTTCCTGTGAATACCTCATATGCGTGAAGACAACTTGAATCCAGCGAGGGAATGGTGGACTCTACTACCACTACTCCCAATTTAATGTTCACTCCTTATACAGTATCAGAGCTGTATAGTTACTGCTAATGCAAATGGATCATCCTACTCATAAAAGTCTATTCATAAAAGAGATCAACTTTTGATTTAAGTGACTTTTAACGTGGCATGGTTATTGGTGCCAGAAGACCACACTAGGTGCCACTCCTGTCAGTTAAGAACAGGCTTGCCAAAATTGAACAATGAAAGAGTGGAAAAATGTTGCCTCGTCTGATGAGTTTCGATTTCTGCTGCGACATTCAGATGATCGGATCAGAATTTGATGTAAACAACATGAAAGCATGGCTCCATTATGCCTTGTATCAACGGTTCAGGCTGCTGTTGGTGGTATAATGATGTTGGGGATATTTGCTTGGCATACTTTGGGCCCCTTATTACCAATTGAGCATCGTTTAAACACCACACCCTACCCGAGTATTGTTGATGACCATGTCAATCCCTTTATGACCACATTGTACCCATCTTCTAATGGCTACTTCCAGAAAGATAACGCTCCATGTCACAAAGCTCAAATCATCTAAAACTGATTTCTTGAACACGACAATGAGTTCACTGTACTCAAATGGCCTCAGTTACCAGATCTCAGTCCAAAAGAGCACCTTTGGGATGTGGTGGAACCAGAGTTTCGCATCATAGATGTGCAGCTGACAAATCTGCAGCAACTGCATGATGCTGTCATGTCAATATGGACCAACATCTCTGAGAAATGTCTCTAACACCCTGTTGAATCTATGCCACGAAGAATTAAGGAAGTTTTGAAAGCAAAAGGGGTCCAACTAGGTACTAGCAAGGTGTACCTAATAAAGTGGCCGGTGAATGTAGATTTCATACGAGCTCATCAACATCGATCAAAAATATTGGTCCTCACTAAATGGAGGACAAAGAAAGCTAATAACTGTGGTTTATCAGACCAAAGTCCCACTGCCGGATTACTGTGTGATAAGGGGCTAGTTATTACGGCTGTGGCTTGGTAGCAGAACACTCGCCTGCCAATCGGAAGGTCAGTGGTTCAATCCCCAAGCCATGCGTCGAAGTATCCTTGAGCAAGATACTGAACCCCAAAAATGTTCCCGAAGCTGTGCCTTGGGTTTGTGAATGTTCTGATATGTAAGTCGCTTTGGATAAAAGCGTCTGCTAAATGTAAATTACGCTTTGCCACGGCATTTGAGATTTCTCGTGCTTTACTCTGTGTGCTTTCTTCCTTTTTCCTCTCCACTAACCCACACGCCTTTACATGTACATACACTTAGATACACACATCTCAAACGATCCAGATAATGTGGCAGCATAGCCAGCTAAGCTGCATGCTATCTTGAAGACAAAGACAGTGTCCTTCATTTCGGCCACTTCACTTCTTTGTTTGATTTTCGCGGGCCTGTCTGCGATTTTGGGTCCGTGCATGACGCACCCCCCTCGTGGTCACGACCATCACCCTTCCATGCACCCCCCGCTCTATTGTCCCACACACACACCAACACACACACCTTGTGTGCTTGCTGATTGTTGTATGCTTTTTGTTTTAAGAATAGACGATAGCGGTTGTTCGCTTAAGTTAGTGATTGTTAATCAGTGCTAAAGTTAAAAACGCCATTGTATCTTTAAAGGACCAGTTGCTTGTGATTATTGTGTGTATTTGTTGAAATAACAGCTGGTTGTGACAGTCAGTGCTCAGATCTCACCCTTCACTGCCCACTATTATTAATGTAAGACAGTACTTTAAAATATCGACATTCTTTGAGACTGTTTTTCACGATTAATGGTCCCTGATCCCAGGGTGGTGCTCCTTAATTATTAATCTACATCAATAATTTTAATAATATTAATAATTGTTTTAATATTGATAAATATCTTTGATCTCTCTGCTAATAACCAAACCTGTCCTTCCTGAATCCCAGCAAACCTTCTGCAGCAGTAAAAAAGGGTTTCCATAATTGATGTAATAAGTATTTGCAAAAGGTGCCTGTTATATTATATGCATGCCAACTAAGCATGATGAACATATCCATCGTTTTAGTTTAGTAAATTCAACAATACAATGCTAACTGCCATTAGATAGTAAGCTCAGTTAGCTATGCAGCTAAATTAGTTATGCTGCTATTAGCTGACTGAGCACCAGAACTTGAATCAGGTGAGCTGGCAACGGAGCAGAATCAACAGCCTCCCCAGTGAACATGAACAGACCAGGACAGGACACAGCCTCAGACACCGATGGAGGCCAGTTTGACGACAGGGAATCCAGTACCGAGGTGATTTACAGCGGCTCAAACCAGGACTCCGGAGGTGACGAAGACACACAGTGACAGCTGTAGAACCAAACATTTTTTGACATCTATCGTGGTGGATTAAGAATTTATTTCGACCAAACCAGAGTTGGTGATTGTTGGAACAGTTTAAAGATTAACAAGACGGTTTTGGCGAGTTTTATTTTATTACTGTGAGTTTGAATGAAGTCTGTTTTACGATGTTTTAACACGGCATTTAAGCTGGTCTTAGTTCGGTGAAAGAGAGAAACATGAATTTTAAAGGTATACGGTATTATTTTTCTTTTTAATAAGAAAATAGGTGTAAAAATAGTCTTTCTTGTCATTTTGTTTATTTATCAGAGTAAAAAAGCTAAGAGAGCGAACTCGCCACATGTCCCAGCTAGAACTACCTGAGCTATACTATTGGACTAGTTATCGCCTCTTGAGGCACAAGCGGTTTTACAACACAGGACGTGAAGTACCGTACGGGAACTGTGCAAATTACTGAATTTTCCACAACACGGTCCTGCAACTGTTTCACAATAAAAGCCTTGCAATGTGACGAGTCATATGCTTTGACTTTAAAACACTGCAAGTTGCAAAGTATTATGGTTCTGAAAGAATTTTTTCCCCCATTGTAAATTAGCATTGGAAAAAGTTCTTTTAATGATATCCTCAATGTTCCTTAACAATGAAACAAGAAATCTCCTGGATATTTTAACAATGATATACGTTATGTTGTAGCCATTACTTTTAAAGGAAATGTATGGTTTATTATAACTTGGGTTTTGTTTTTGTTGCTCTGGCAATAGGTTCTATAAGTTACGATAACATTGTACTCAGCCAAGTAATTGCTAAGATAATAGGTCCAATAGGGCAAAAAACGTGTCCGGTCAGACGATCAATACAGATTAACAAGCCCAGAGTTTTGCAAGATTAACTAGTACTTAGTTTGGAGGTAGTAAGCTAACCCATAATGTCACTAATTATCCATCCTTGCCCAAGAAAAACTTGCTATGGCACATATTTTGGTTCAAAGTTAAATCAGGAGGCCGGTCTGGTGGATAATATTCTTACCTGGGGATCTGTTTCCAACAGTTTCTTGCTCTGTTGAACACATTTGTACTGATGTTGTCGTGTAACAATTTTTTTTTCCTCAACCGATGGCCAGAGCAACACAAATAACCAACCCATGTTGTAATAAACCGCCTCTAAATACTACGATAAATACTACGGTACCCATAAGTACCTCAGTTGCTGTTGCTATGGAGAAAAAACCCATCTTTGGAACTAATCTGTAGCAAATTCAGAATGCTTAGTCTTTGCCCAGTAGTTGCAGAATTAATCAAAAATTAACCCAGAATCTGAAAATGAACTGATTTAAACTACTGACTGTTTAATCAGATTTTCAAAAAAAGTGCAACCGTTATCTTCTGCTTGCCATAAGGGGCACAACAGAATTACAAGCTCAGAGATTGGATGTTTCTTTAAAAAATGCTCATTGGGAGTCAAAGCTAACCTTTTGGTTTGTACAGGTTTGTACCATTGACTTTGTATCAAAGAAACATGTATTACTAACTCAGTTGATGCCCTTGCAAAGCGTTCAGAAAACAATGCAGACTTTAAGTCAACAGTTTTTGCTAGATAAGCTACCACTTTTTTTTTGGAGGTGAAATGGGAAAAACACAAATTTCACAGGATTTTTCCTCACAGAGGTAAAATTGAAAGTTAGGCCACCTGTAATGTTGCTACTAATCCCTCACTGCACATGAAAGCCGTGAGTGCATAAAACCTTGGCAAGTATGGTGCATCTAAGCTTTACCAAGATGAATGATTTTTTAATTCAGTTGATCATCTTTTGTATTGATAATAAGTTTTATGCCCATCCAAGCCTTCAAAGCGCTCTACCTGTCCTTAACAGAACATTGTCTTGACAGAGAATGAACAGGACATCTACTCCCTGGACACCTGAAATAACCCTTTCCCACTTCACTACTCGACTGGTTTCTGGATCCAGGTCTGGTTCTTTTAAATCAAAGTTTCACCTTGGTTTTTACGTTACTGACACATTCCGTTAAAATTGTTGTGTCACATCAACCAAATCATACCTCATTAGTTACCAGTCATCGGCCTTAAATCCTAAACAGCTGGAGTGTGGTACCTGAACGTTAAAACTCTATGGGTGTCACTCACTTGTAATACATACTGGGCCTTGAAAAGAATCTGATCCAAATGCCATTTCAAAAAACATTTGTTCCAGAGGATAAAATTTTTCTATCTTTCTACATTCAAGTATCCCCAGCCTTTAAACACAGCCACATTCCAATGGCAGCACTGCTCATTAATTTATGTATTTATGTAGTGTATTAGCAATAATTACTCCACAACTAAACAGAAAAACAGGACACGAAAAATGCATGTTGTTAAATCTTTACCGTATATGAACCCCATCTTGAGAGCATTTGTCATCAGCCTGAACTGAGTCACAGTTTTTAGTTTGTTAGCACTAATTTAGCTCTTGATAGCAGTCCTGCATAAACCTAGCCCCCCTCAGGCACATTAAGAGCTGTGGGAAAAGTTGTTTCTCCAACTCCAAAATACAGTTGTGCTGTTTTATTGCCATCCTAGGCAGATTATTTACAAGCCTATCTTAGTGTGTGGCAAGGCATTAATCACAGACCAGCATTAGGCTGCTGGGGGCTGCAGAGGGGTTCATGAGATTCAGGTTTCACTGGTCCACACGGCAATGCAAACAATGTGAGGGACTTGGTTTGGTGCAAGCACCTGCAACTGCATAAATGTGGCAGCTATTAGATGCTCTAGGTAATAGAAAATAAAAGTAAACGAGGCCCTTGTGTGCTGCCATCTTTGCTTAAGAAATAAAATTATTGCAGCTAGAAGATCCATGTTCTAATCAGATTGTCTAATATATAGGGCCATCTGTGGTTTTTAAGTATAAGGTTTCTAATATATTTTGTTCATGATTAATTCATTTATGATCACAAATGCCTCAATCTGTGATAGCATGCACTGTTGTGGAGACATGTAAAATCTCAGTGATGCCTCCTCATATCTTATTATCAACCCAAAGGAATAATCTTTTCAAGCAAGACCTCCAAGCAATGTTAATTCTTGACATCTTTTATAAACAGTTAAAGAAAACAGACTTTTCATACACTTGCCATGCTATGAAGCAAAACTGATGTAAAGAATAACTGGATATTGATGGCTGTTGACTTATAAAAGCTTATTCATAGAGAGACTAAGTTTCTATAGGTGTCTTACTATACAGTTCTGGATTGGGTTGCACCAGTGAATCACGACTAAGTTTGTGTATCAAGTTCTTTTCAAGTTCTAAGTAACTACTAGATAGATTTCTGTTGAGGTTGAATCATTTTGTAATACTGATGTTAAGATGCTTTAACTACATTCTTTAGTAATGGTCACTAATTGTGTGTGTAATAATCACTTTGCTGTGAGTGTCAGGCTGCAGTTACCCCCCCTCCCTCCCCCTTGTGTCTGTGTCAGGGTGTTGTTAAACCCCTTTCTTATCCCCTCTAGACAAAGTTAAAAAACAGACAACTTTCTATGATAACAAAGAGCCTCATTGCATGAGTAGTAACTGTCGGAGAAGAGCCATAAATAAACTAAGGAAAAGAGGCCCCACTGTGATCCCTTTGGAGCAATGTTTAGATTTCACAGATCTGTCTGCGGTGCTGGAGGAGATGACGTCACTAGGCTGGGAACCGAAGGGGAGACCCACCAGGGTCCCCGGACTCAACTCTGACCAATTATACGCCAGAATATTCAAATATATCACTTTGTGTAATCTTCAAGTTCTTCACTTCTCTTTTGGACGGGCTACAGTTAGGCCTACCTGCGAGTAGCCTATGCTGTAAATCCCTGAAGAGAGAGAAGCCGTGTACACGTATTTTTGATTTTCTAATTGAAAAGTAAATTCTCTTGAACAGAAGATTAAGTTTCTAGTCATTTTTGTCCTGCAAAACTATGTACAGAGGAAATCACTGCAGCATCACAAGCTGAACCATAATTTCCAGAAATATTGAAACAGTTTAGGGCCAAGTGATAAAATAAACTTATCTGCCAGTGCTATTTAAATGTAGGTATGACTGTTTGTTTCTATATGCATACATGGGAAAATATTAATGCACTTTATAATGACTGGGAAATATCTGATTATAGCAATTTAGGTCCAGTGTGTAACATTTAGGAGGAGCTATTGGCAGAAATGCAATATAATATTCATAAGTATGTTTTCATTACTGTATAATCACCTGAAAATAAGAATCGTTGTGTTTTCATTACCTTAGAATGAGCCGTTTTAATCTCCCTTCCACGGAGGTCGCCATGTTGCACCGCTATGTTTCTACAGTCGCCCAGAATGGACAAACCAAACATTGGCTCTAGAAGGGCAATTGCATTTTTTGTGAGTTTTGCAGCCACCGTAGTTTCTCCTACTACACACTTGGGAGGGTGAGGCGAGCGGTAATCAAATTGCATTTTCACCACTGGATGCCACAAAATCCTACACACTGGACCTTTAACAGTTATTTGATCAATTAGTGTAACCTTACTGGCAAAATGTTTTACAATTTGAGGTATAGTTTGTTGTTTTTGTAAAACGTAATTTAACATTTTTCCCCTGCTTTTATTATGTTGACTAATAATGACAGAGGAGGGTGGCACTCAATGACAAGACTTCAATTTATTTACAAAAGACAAAATATTTTGGAATAAATAGACATATTTAGTCATATCTATGATTAGAATGCGTATTAACATTTGCTATGGGAAGAAATTTGTTGGATCAGGAAGTCTAATCGACAGTCTAATCCCACCTTTATCCTCGTTCCAATGCTGGATGTTCATTGGTTGATATGTAGCCGATTGCCTTGCCAGGTGCAATGGCAAGGACCTTACACCTGTGTTTTTGCCATTTAAAAAGGGATCTATACTGCATGATTGTGACACTGATGAAAGATATTTTGTCTTCTGTAAATAAAGTGACGTCTTGTCATTGAGTGCGACCATCCTATGCCATCAAAATATTTCCAGTTCAAATCAATATTAAACAATCTTTTGATCAAGTGTCTGGTCAGATATGTCGAGCATACTCCATATCAGTTCGTATACTGTTCAGTAGGGCTGGGTATCGTTCAAAAATGTTCGATATTGGTGTGGGTATCAATACCTTGACTTTGATACCGGTTCCTGAACGATATAAAATCCATTTTAACAAAATAAAATGGCATTACACATTACGGTACAATTACTCACTTCAAAGGAAGAAGCTGTTAAAAGACCTGGGAGCAGCTCTGGAGAAACTTTTTCTTAGTCTGCGCACTTTACTCACTTTACTCAACTAAGTGGACTAAAATTAAGAAAATTTGGGTTATTGGGAATATCTGGTTAGTACTGGATTATATAAAATATAAATAAATGTCAAAAGTAACATTAATAACAAACAGTATAGCAGCGATTCGCCATTGTAGCATCTAGTCAAACTAATCAAAAGAAGAATAGAATTACTGTGGGTTATGTTCGTGGTACTAAAAAATAGTGGCAGAGTGAGATCTCTTTCTTTGTGCTAAAGAGAACCTAGCCTGGGTCTGACAACAGTCCACCAACTTCAGGAGTATTTCTCTCCGTTATCTGTCGGTCTGTAACGTTAAGCAACATGATGTTTGCCATCAGAAAAGCTCTCCGCCTCGACTCCAGGTTATCAATACCCACAGCTGAGAGGATGCGGCGGGGCTTTCATCCAGGTAATTATCTGTGCAGATAAGGAGCAACAGTGAGCCCCGTCTCTGGACATAACGTAGTGTTTTTTCTTCATGCCTCGGCAATATGTAACGTTAGTCAGCCAATCACAAGCATTATTCCATCTTGGTACAAATATGCTGCATGCTTATTGGTGCACTGACGCTGATGAGATTTACTCCTTAGGTATAAAAATTTGGTACTGAATGACAAGACCTTTTTTGATACACGATGATATCGAAGCAATTCGGTCAGTGCCATAAAATTCAATTCAATTCAATTCAATTTTATTTATATAGCCCAGTATCACAAATCACATTTGCCTCAAAGGGCTTCACAATCTGTAACATACGACACCCTCTGTCCTTAGACCCTCGATTCGATTAAGGAAAAACTACCCAAAAAAAACACTTTTAACAGGGGAAAAAACAATAGAAACCTCAGGAAGAACAACAGAGGAGGGATCCCTCTCCCAGGACAGACAGACATGTAATAGATGTCGTAAGTACAGAATAGATTTATAGCATCAAAACTATAACATATACAGCCATGATGGCAAAATTGTTGTATATATATATATATTATTAAAAGTATCCAAGTTCAGTACCTAGCCCTACTGTTTAGTCTAAACAGTATATACATTTTAGCAAACTAGTTTTAGCAATTGGTTGGTCAGCTATACTGTAACACTTACACCTGACAGTAGGTGTAAATATTTGGAACAGTCTCTACATGAGAACTAGTCTGTGAGGTGAAACCTATTTAGTGATGATAAGATAGTTAACCTTTGCATCATAACTAGGCCTAGGTTTGAACATACAAACAGCTCATTCAACAGGCTGCTGGTGACTTGTTGATCATCATTCTTGCCTTATTTTGGCAAGTAAACAACAAATCCACATACTATTTAATCGATTATGTAAACACAAACACACGGTCAAGGAATATTAATGGTAAATATTGTTAATGTACAGCAAACTCCCACATTGTTGCACAAATGGCTTTTAATGCCATTTCTTCCCACTGAGCTTTCCATAAGTACATTCCAAGATTCATATGAAGATTACATCATCATGCGTCTGTTCAGATAAAATTATGGACTTCTAGAATCTCATCCGGCTGTTCTAGTTCTATCAGTTCCAAAAATATAAAGCTATGCAGTATAACACACACGGACACATTAACAGTCTGAAAATGTACTGTGTTCTGTGTCAATAGTAAAATGTACAGCAAAGTGACAAACTATATAAAAAGATGAAATACATGTATTATGGAGCACATATGGGCCAATGGATGACCTGTAGTCAGTAAATTCCATCCTCCCTCACCTCTACCCCGTGTGAACACAGAAAAGAGTCGACCTCCATCCAACTTTCTGTCACTGACTCAGGCTTTGACAGAGTACCGTCCCAAAATTAAATACAGTGCTATTCATTTCTCAAAGACTTCCTGCCAAATGTGCTGCTTCCATCTCCCTTCTCACCTCATTTCATCGTTATGATAGATTCTCTGATGCTTCCTTTTCACCGAGCTTCACCGTGAAACCAGTTACTGATTTACACACTTCCATATGCACAAACTCATTCCCCACAGCAGACAATTCATACACAAAATCACTTTCAAACAAACAAGAGCAGAACCGGCACGCACACACACATCCCTACTCAAGGACTGTTGAAATGAAATTGAAATGAAAACACTATTACAGTATCAATCTTTATCTAATCCATTCTGTGGAAAGAAAGGCCAATTGTAATTACCTCCAACTCAGTTTGCTCTAACAAGGGCCAGCATTCACATCACTCTTCCTTACATTTTCTTCTTTTTTCTTCTAATTCGGCATTCTACTGTTGAATACCAGCCATGCAATACCAATGGCAATCAATTTCCTATCTTACAAAATACCTTTGGGGGCTCTCCATTTCATTTTCAAGCAGTGCAGTCCAAGAATATGGCTTCAATTAAGATGTAGCACTGGACTGTCTCCTGTACTCTGGAGAAGGAGGAGGAAATCAGTGCATAATTTCTGGCCTAACACTTCTAACAACCCATTTGAAAAGAGTCACAATCCTTTTTACAGCTGTTGAGTGCTCATGTCTGATCACTGCTTCCGGTTCTTGCTGAGGGACTGGGACAAAACCCAAGCTTGGTCAATATAACTGAGCCCAAATGCGACATGACAGGATTATCAGGCCGGAGCCAGTGCAGGCTTATCTGCAAATTCAGTTTCTGCTGGCTCCATGTGCACTCCAAATGTTACTAAATTTTCAGGAAAGCAGATTTTGGAAGCAGGAAGGACCCTGGTGTGACAGACTCTGAGCTCTCTGCAGTTGGAAAAGGGATATGAGCGATCTCCCTTCTGCTCAACATGTTACTTTCAGGCCCTGGAAACTCTCGCTCTTTACCCAAAGCTGTTGACTCAAGAAGTCTCACATTCTCCATTAGCACTGCTCCGATGCTGGATGTCAAGACTGCTTAATGTAGTATCACCTTGTGTAACCTTATCTACTGTAAACACATCTCTATACTAATGTGGTTAGGCAAATACGCTTAGGAGGAAATGTAATTGCTGCTGGAATTAACTCCACTGGCAAGGTGTTTTCCAATCTAGTAAGTCAAATGTTCTAAAAGGCAACACACACCGACGGTGTCTTGACGTAACTTCTCATGATACATCAATGTCCTATTTCCAAGCATCGAAGCACTTCAACTCTCCCAAAAAGCAGCAGGTTTATGACATTTGCTCCCAACTACTTTACCTTGACCACAACTTCTGTCTATCTGCTATGGATCAATTAAATGAACCATAAATAGGGTCATAGGGTGGAGGTCGGTGTGGATGGTTGGGTTGAGTGTGGTAAGTATGTGTCCACTCGGATCCTTGTAACCAAGACCTGGCCCAGGATCAGAAGTGGACCAGCTCAAATTAATTATATACTTAATCTAATATAATATGGGGTCCCACTATATTGCCACAGGTCTTGAGTTTGTGTCAATGTGTCTAATAACCGATTCTATCTGAACGACCTCGCTATCAGCTCAGATCATGGGATGCGCCATCATCATTAAACCCTATCTCCTAGACAATTCGTTTATATACAACTAATTTGCGCAGACAATACATTTTGAAGGAAGTGTAATTCCAGCCAGATTACATTTTCTAGTAAAATAGGAAATCAGGAAATGTTGTTAGGCCTGCGACGAGTTGGCCACTGTCCAGGGTGTACCCCGCCTAAGGCCCAAAGCCACTGGGATAGGCTCCAGTGACCCGCGACCCCTAACAGGAACAAGCGGTAGAAAATGACTGACGGACTGACTGAAATGTTGTTACTTAACATATTTAGAAAGTTGCAAAAATGTTACAATACAATATCTGCTCATAGAATATGGTTCCCTTTCAAGGGAACTTCAACGCTGCGTCAGCTGACACTATGGGGAACGCAGTCACGCTGCCTCTGAATCTCTGTATCAACTTAGACCAATCTTGATTGGGTGTAACGTCAACACGTGACGCACGCCGGTGGAACCGGAAGTATAAGGGGAGCCGGCTTCACTGTTGTCGTCAGTCTTCTGATCTTCAGCAAGCGCGCTGGGTCTCTGTGGAAATGATGAGTGTGAAGTGGTTTTTGCAGTGCTTCCTCCCTGCCCGCGGATTATCCCCACCGGCAACTCACATGTTTTGGTTGGCTGTTTTGGGTTGAGAGCTAGCTCTGTCAGCCCTCGGGGTTGACCGCGAGCAGCGTGAGCGTCTCCTCGAGAGCTCGCTCCACTTGGTGCGGGTCCCGCGGCTGCTGCGGCAGCCAGCGGTGAGAAACGGGAGAGACACAGCTCATCCGCTAATTCCCACCAGTTTTTGGGACCGGAAGCCCGCATCGCTGCTTTTTCCGACCGGAACGGGGGAGGTGTTCAGAGGCCACACACTTGTGTCTGCTGTCTGCACTGACAGCAGGCTCTGTCAGCACTGAGGGGTGACTGTGAGCAAGGTAAGTGCCCTCTCTGAGGAGAGATAAGACGCTCTGCTCTCGACTGACTGTTTGTTATTTGTTGAAACAGTCGCATCCCGCATTCGGGATCTGGAAGCCAGGCTGAGCCTGCAGCGTCTTTCGGCCTGGATGTGGAGCTCGCGCAGAGAAGATCCAGTTCCGAGGACCTGGATGTTCTGAGCGTGGAAGGTGGTGATATGGGTGGCTCGTCAGCCTAGTCACTGCAGCATGAGGAGCTGCTGGAGGTGATTTTCCCAAGAGAGGAAAATGGTGGTTTGGCTCAATATCGCCTGGCCAGCGGAGCAGCAGGACACTCTTCACCGGAGTAGCTCGGTGAGTGTTTCCTTCTAGCCACACCTCCACGCCCACGTCGGGACCTGCCGTTCTTCTGGATCTCCACACCGAGGTGTCGAAATCCTGGTCCAGGCCGTATTTTGCACGGTTTTCTAGCCCGACTGGTCGCCGGTCTGCGTCGATCATTGGGTGCAAGGAGAACGGCTAGGGCGGGGAGACGCTGGCGGCGTTTATCGCCAAGGCCGCGTCCTCCCTTAAGAGCCCGACGTTGCCTAGTAGGCCTTGTCACACTACATTGACTTTAGTGGGCAAGGCATACGGGGCAGCGGGTCAGGCGGGGTGCGGGTGTGCCCAGTCGACCTGCTTAGGACCTCGACTTTGGCGGAGCCCTCACATCCGAGGATGGACGGCGCTCCACCATGCTACGACGACGGTTTAACCCCCGTTGCCAGAGGTCTCCGGCCTGAGCTGAGGGTGTACCACCTCAGCCTTCAAAATCTCGCAGCTCTTACATGCTGGCTCAGAAAGCGAGTGTGGCCCAGCGTGCCCCTCCCTAGTGGCCTAGGGGCTCGCTCCAACCTGCTCGGAGAGGACCTGAGAGGGAGAAGACGGACCTGAAGGCCGTGCTTCTCGCCCAGCAGGCCTCACAGAAGAGGCCCTGACTCAAGCGTCGGGCCTCAGAGGGTGCCCCCCCCATCGGGGTTGAGCACATGGCTGCTCCCCCATTGTGCCCTCGGGAGCTCAGCCTCTTAACCCTGCCGCCAGTGGCGCTTCGGGGCATGGTGAGTTCCATGCAACCACTGCCTTTAGACCTGCACGGCTGTGCAGCAGTCAGGCCACAGCTGCGTCCTCTACTGAGGCCTGTAGACGTTCCTTTCTGGTTAAAACCCGCCGTTCCATCGCTTCGGGGAGCTCTCACATTGCAGGTTCGGGGGGCGGTCAGGCATGTACATGCCGATCCTCTTCAGGGTAAACGAGGCCGCCACTCCAGGTCCCCCAGGCACCAGCCTCGAGCGGTTGGTTCACCTGAGGGACTCTTCTGCCTGCTTGAGAAGCTTGACCCGGTGTGTCGCACTGAGTTTGCGCACTGTCTGACAAGGTTACAAGCTTCGGTTCTGGTCCACACCCCCATGATTACGAGGAATCTTGGAAATAGGGGTCAACCAAGTACAAGCATAGGTGATGGAGCGAGAAATACATTCTCTCTTGTACAATGGGGCCATAAAACAACAACCCCACCTGAGGGATGCATACCGGGTTCTACAGCCGGTACTTCATAGTCCCGAGAGAGACGGTTTGCGTCCCACTTTAGATCTTCGTCACCTGAACCTTTCTCTGAGGAGACTTAGGTTCCGGATGCTGACGATCCCTATGATTGTGAGTCTGATTCAGTCCGAGGACTGGTTCGTCACAATTGATCTAAAGGACGCGTACTTCCACGTCTCTATCATTCCTGGACACCGGAAGTTCCTGCGGTTCGCTTTCGGGGGCAAAGCTTACCAATATCGGGTGCTTCCCTTCGGCCTCTCCCCTCGCACCTTCACGGAGTGTATGGACTCCGCCCTGGCTCTTCTCAGACTCCAGGGGATCCACATCCTCAATTTTTTTTGGACGACTGGTTGATTTTATCCCAGTCTCGTCTCACGCGGTACGGCATCGAGATGTCGTACTTGCGCACTTGAGGTTGAGGCACAACACGAGCTAGAGCACGCTCACTCCAACACAAAGGATTAACGTTCCTAGAAGTAGTGTGGGACTCAGTCACGTTGCGGGCACAACTGTCTCCCGCAGGCGTCGAGTCAATCCTGACTATGGTACTCAGGATGCAGCTAGGCCGACATCTAACTGCACTTCAGTTTCAAAGACTGTTAGGCCTCATGGCCGCTTGGATTGCTGCACATGAGGCAGCTGCAGTGGTGACTCAGGGACGCCGGATTTTCCCCGAGGGGCAATCCTTTTCGCCTGATCAAGGTTACACGCAGGTGCATGTGTGCCTTAGACACAACGGGTGTTCCTGACCCAGGGCCCAGTGCTGGGAATGGTGTATCACCGTCGCACACTTTCGACGGACGCCTCCAGCACCGGATGGGGCGCGGTTTTGGAAGGCCGCACAGCCCGAGGTCTGTGGTTGACCCCGCATCTATGGCACATAAATTGCCTCGAGATGCGAGCGGTCTTGTTGGCTTTACGGCACTTTCTTCCAGACCTCAGGGGCCACCACGTGCTTGTCCGCTGAGAGCCGACAACACAGCGGTGGTCTCCTACTTAAATTGACAAGGCGGTCTGAGGTCGCGCCCTCTGTGCAGACTGGCGCACAGAGGTCCCAGGGGAAGTTGCTCTCTCTCAGAGCACTTTTCATACCTGGGTACTTCAATGGGGGAGCAGACATCCTGTCGAGGCAGGGGCCGAGGCCCAGGGAATGGAGACTGCACCCCGAGACGGTGCAGATAATATAGAAGAGATTCGGCAGGGCACAAGTGGACCTGTTCGCGTCCTCAGACAACGCTCACTGCCCCCTCTGGTTCTCCCTTGTGTATCCAGCGCCCCTGGGGCTGGATGCCATGGTATGTGGCTGCGTTCGCAGCATTCCAGAGTTTGGTGGATGGCTGCTCTCTTGGGAAGCACCGCTTTTGTTACCAGTTTCCTTCGTGGCACCTTGAGGATGAGGCCTCCGGTTCGAGTCAGAGTCCCTCTGTGGGATCTGACAGTGGCGCTGGATGGATTGACCACAGCACCGTTCGAGCCACTGGACGATGCATCACACAGGTGTCTGGCCTTAAAGATGGCATTTCTGCTGGCCATGACTTCACTCAAGAGTGGGAGATCTGAAGCTATCGTTTTGGCATACGAGGTGCACGGTTTGCCTTCACCTCGGTCGATAAGCGCTCACTCCACACGGACTATGGCATCCTCCAGAGCTTGGTGGTCGGGAACCCCCCTCTCCAATATATGCGATGCTGCGGGATGGTCCTCGCCTCACACCTTTGTGAGATTTTACAGCCTAGACCGCTTAAATAATCCAGGATCTGTGGCTCTCTTGTCTTGAAGTGTGCCCTGCTGGCTTCACACTCTGACAGGCATCCCTTCAGCATGGTGGAGTTGGTACTGCGTTCCCCATAGCGTCAGCTGACGCAGCGTTGAAGTTCCCTTGAAAGGGAACGTACCAGGTTACATATGTAACCATGGTTCCCTGATAGGGAAGGAGACGCTGTGTCTCGCTGCCATACTTCCGGCATGCCTGTGAGCGGCTTGCTTCAGTCGATCAGAAGGCTGACGACAACAGTGAAGCCGGCTCCCCTTATACTTCCAGTTCCGCCGGCGTACGTCACGTGTTTACGTTAAACCCAATCAAGATTGGTCTAAGTTGATACAGAGATTCAGAGGCAGTCACGCTGAAGGCGTTCCCCATGGCGTCAGCTGACACAGCGTCATGTTCCCTATCAGGGAACCATGATTACATACGTAACCTGGTACGTTATGTTCAGGCACTCACAGCACTTAGTTAAGGTTAGGGAAACAATTTTGGTTTAATACAGAAGAAGTCCACAGTAACTCGAGACACGGCGTATTTATTAAAATTTAACTGAACTAACTTTCCCTAACCTTAACCAAAGTGCTTTTGTTACCTAGCTTTGTACATCCGCCATCCAGCCAGTGTTGGTGTTCTCTCTCTGCTTGGGTCGACCACATTGGATCAGGTCTTATGATCTTCTGATTGGGTTTCAGATTGCAATTTCTGAATTTTGGGCTCCTGAGGACTTTGACACTGAAGACTGAGGTTTGCATTCAATGTGTCATTACGGTTTAGGCTACAACAACATTTTGTTTGTTTCCCCATAATATCCACTCCTGGCAACTAAAGCCTTCTGAAGATTTTTCTGGTTATGCTATCGCAAATCAAAGCACTTGTTGACATTTGGTAAAATATAATGGTTTAGCTTAAATTTTGAAAAGAATGCATCCCGCATCCCGTTGTCTGAAGGCAACCTTGACTTTTGCAAGGACCACCATCTTTCCCTCACCTTAACCAAGCGGTTTGCATTTGAAACATATCGACAAGTAACACTTTAGTTGCCAAGAGGAACTAGAGAAAAAAGTTTTACAGATATGATTATTACAATATTAACAGTTGGGTTGGCAGGGAACATTTTCACGTGTTGATAAAAAATGCAATCATGCAGCATTATGTTTCCTTCAAAATATATTTGCTAATAGACTGCGTGTCCAAACTTTTCAATGGTACTGTACACTGAACAAGTTTTAAAGCAAAAGAGTCCCCTCCTGATATCACCAAGACAGCTCATCCAAAAGTCAGTGTGGATAAAGATGAATAGGTAGGAGGAAACAGAGGAGGGTTCTTTACAAATTTGACTACTGTTCATGCTGACAGTGGTTTAATGTGCTGCCTGTTTGTTTATGGGCAGCCAGCACCCTTATCTCGAAGGACAAGATAGATAGTTAAGGAAGGTGCTTATCCCGAGAAATGGGATCTGATTTCTGCTGTTTATCATGGTGAATGTAACAAAGAAGTGTTTTTTTAAGTGAGTGTTTGTGTGTTTTGTGTTCTTCTATGCTGGTGTCATTCTCCATGTCTTCTCCTGTGTTTTTTTTTTGTGAGTCACGGTTGTGTGCGTGTTGGCATCTGCTTGAAGAAAAAAAAGGGGCACAGCTCACTATTCAAGCTAAAAATTTGCTTTGAAAACAAGTCATATCCCATTTGTGCTCCTTGAAATATCCCTAAATCCCAGCAGACTGACAACTCCCTGCTCATTGTCGAAGATGTCTCTGTATTCTAAAGAGAGCCTGATCAAAGGAGCCTCCTGTTGGAACAGCACAGCTGTAGACTCTCCCTCCATGTCGTTCAGAAAGCCGACCCCGCTGCGATCAAAACAAGACTCCCAACGGATCTATCCATGCTTTCTTTTACTGCCGTGGTACATCTGTTAATGTCTCTCTACCCCTACCTTTCTCCACCCAAAACACTTCATTATATATACTGTAAATCCTTTTATCCTCTAAGCGAGCTTCCATTTCTGATTTGAATGACAGGAACATAAGCACCAGCAAAATATATAGCCGTGACTTCTTTAAAAAGCTTAGTTTAAGACCTTGAAGACATTCTTTATACTTTTGACAAGCTCTATTTAGATGTAGTTAACAAATCTTTCGCTTTAACAGCTTGTAATGTTGACAAAGTTTGAGCAAAATCATTTTATATCTTTCCCCAATCAACAATGGCCATTGTTGATGGCGATCAGATCAAACAAGACCAAATTCAGTGGAAAATACTCAATCCATAGTTTTAAAACTTGTTGAGAAGATGAGAGTAAACAATAATGAAACTGTTTGACAAGGTAATCTCAGCTCAAGGTCCACTTACTAGCTTGTTCCGGAGATTTTAATCATACCACAAGGTCTGCGTCAGCAGATCATCATTCATTCTTGAACGTGGAAACAGCACTTTTAAAAGAACAAATGCATTTACTAAGATGTCAGATGAAGGTCATGTGACACAGCTGACAGCTCAGGTACAAGCTATATTTCCTAAACAAAAAACAGTTTTTGGAGGGGTTTTTTTTTGTCCGGCCCCAGTAGCTCACCTGGTAGAGTGTGACCCATTGACATGCAAAACTGGCTTTTTTGTAAAATCATCTGAATTTTCACGATGCCCTTGTGTGTTCAGCATGCAGCGGAAGTACAAGAGCGGCGCAATTTTTAAGGGTCTAATGGATTATTACAAAATGTAATGAAGCACTACTCCCAGTACAATAGACTATTAATTTTTAAATGAGTAATTTGTAATCTAAAATAATAGAAAATAGAAAATAATATGGTTGACAGTTGAGGGAAGCTGAAGACTTCGAGGGCTTCTTACTTGAGAGCCTCTGTAAAAATGTTGAAGAAAAAGAATCTAATTGGTGATGGGTAGTGGCACTAACAAGCCTGATTAAAGCATACCGACTTGATGCATACCATTAGAAAACTCACTACAACAAAATGATAGAGGAAAGAACTTAATTTCCACTTGTGTAAAAATATTATATGGGACAGAGGATGGATCCCTGAGGTGCTCCATGATCAATTTTAAGACATGTATGGGATTGGATCCTAACCATATTTCAGACATGCTAGCCCCACATCTGTATGCTAAAGTGTAGCCTGAGATCCTCAGACAGGTCTTCGTAGGAAGTTTCCGGGTCGAGGCTAAACCTGCTAGAAGGAGATCAGGAAAGCTAGCTCTTTATCTTCTTTTAAATCGCTCTTAAAAACACATTATTCCAGAACTGCATTTTCTTAAATAATTTTTGTTCTGTCCTTTTATTTCATTTGTTTTTATGTGATATGTAGTTTGAAAGTGCTTTGAGTAGTCGGACGACTAGAAAGGCGCTATATAATACAGTCCATTTACATTTAACCATTAATCTACCAATTATTTTCTCGGTTAATCGATTATCACTTGGTCCATAAAGCATCAGAAAAAAGTGAAAAGTGGCCATCACAATATTCCTGACCTGGGGCGAATAAAACATACACTATGTTTGGATCAGTCAGTCTTATGTGGTGTCGTACTGAGATAATTTCTAGAGAATTAAATTAGAGCTCAATGAAACTATTCATCAGGTTGTTTGAGTTCTGCATTAGGAGCCCTCTAGATCCAATTTTGAGAATCACTGATCTCTTTTACAGCATCTCTTCTGAGAATCAGACCCACAGACCCAACCGCCAGCAAGATGTGAACAAGCACAAGGGATTTAGGAGATATGATCTCAATGTTTAAAAAAACATTAGAGGAGGATTTCTGGATATTGCACAGGCAGCTGCACGCCTGCAAGAAAACAGTGAAGACAGGAACTGGAACTGAAAGACCGTGAAAATAATG
Organism: Coreoperca whiteheadi; assembly: GCA_011952105.1. Taxonomy (NCBI): domain Eukaryota; kingdom Metazoa; phylum Chordata; class Actinopteri; order Centrarchiformes; family Sinipercidae; genus Coreoperca; species Coreoperca whiteheadi. Next base: position 1,242,292 of record CM022475.1, on the reverse strand, counting down.
TAAACAGTTGTGAACGGGGTCCTCGGTGGGGCATGGGAAACTACTGGCCCAAGTTTTGCGTTAATTGGACAGAGCCACATGGAGATATGACGTCACTTCCTGTTTTGACTGAAAGCACAGGACGTTTTTGCTTGATAACTCTTTTGGAGTATCAAAAATCTTTAATAAATTTTGTTTATGAGGATCCATAGATTTCACGAGAAAAATGTCGTACTGATCGGACTCAAGGCCTAGGAGGAGTTGGAAAAAGTAGGTTTTTCATTTTCCCCAATTTTGCAGGAAAAAAATTATCAGCGGAAATGGGCGTGGGGTATTTGACAAGATCAAGATCAATTCAGGTAATGCGGACACATTAGGTTGTAGAATTTAGCTTTATATATAATAAACCTGTTGGTGGACATGGGTCACTTTTAGTGTCTGAGGTGTGTGCAGTCTGTACCTCCCCTGTGAATATCACTTGTATAACATAACGATGTGGGCCACTTTTACCAACAGAAATTTAAAAAATTTGGTGGGAGTGTGTTGCTTCAGATACCAGTGAGACAATGAAATACGATCCATCAAGCCCAGTTATCATACACCAAAACACTGCACAGAGGATTATATAAAAAAGTATAACAATGACAACTTCCCTAGTAAATAGCAGGAATAGAGCATTCATGTTAAAAAGTAATCTGCTGCATCATGTGGCACTGCGGTCCAGCAAATGTTGAACCTGGTTCAACTGTTTTGCTGTACAACGCTACGTTTTTCTTAGGGAAACCTCTACATTGGCATCCCTGCTGCGTCAATGGAGTGGATCCATTCAAAAGAATGAGCGGCCTGCGTTTTTGCTTGCGGGCCTACGGTCGGTCTGAACACAGCCTTAAGGTGTGTTCAAATCGGACGCGAATGAAGCGATTCGCACGAGTGATTTACATGTTAAGTCAATGCAAAGACGCGAATTGACATTCTGAGGCACGAATGACGCAAATTGAGCTTTTGACGCATAGATATTCGCGCCACGGTAACTAATCAGGAGCTTGCTCGGGTAGTGACGTGATTAGGAGCGAGGCAGAAATCTAAACAACAATGGAGGATAAAATAATAGTTGCACACCCCGGTATAGTAGGTGGCGGCATGCACCTGAACAAGTTGGTTGCGACCCGCCATAAAAACCAGAGAGAGAGAAAGAGAGAGACGATAAAATAATTGAGGCTGTGTGTGGACACCCGGTGCTGTACGATACGTCTTCGTATCATTATAGAAACATGAAACCTTTGGACAAAAGTGAGTGAGGAGGTCGGACAATCTGGTAAGTTGAAAAAAAACTTTTACTTAATGGGCCTGGCTCACCGCTAGCCCCTCTCATGACGTGAATTCAGGTCTTGTGTGTAGAAATGTACACGCAAGTGGAGCGAATTTCACACGCAAATGAAGCGAATTTCACACGTGAATGAAGCGAGTAAACTTAAAATGTTCAAGTGTCCAACTTAACGCGAATAGCGCGATTTATTCGCGTCATTCGCGTCCTGTGTGAACACACCTTAAGGCGATCCATCAAGCACTTCTTTTGAGACAGTTACAGCTACCAGTACATTTATTGGAGCAACATTTCAATCTCACAGAAATGTTCGTCAGCCTTTGTCAAAATGTTCCCAGGACAAACGCTTTGTTACTTGACAAGGTACCTTGAGAACTTCTGTAATGGCCTGCTTTTCTCTGGTGCCACCCTCAGTTCAAACCGCCATCTTTGCATGAGTCTGGTTGCAGCATTTCTGTGAAATTTGCTGGATATTCATCGTTCCAAAGGAAAGAATCCCAGTGTTTTCCACAGATCTTTCCTCTACTACAACTGCCAGCGCAAAACCTCGACAGAAATGTCCTTATGTTTTAGACAATTAATATACAATTTGCAAAGCAAATTCATTCTCCCAAGGGATAAACCATATAAACCCTTTTCTACCTCATGAACCCACTGCCTTTCCTCTACCGCCATCCTCAGGACCAGACTTTACATTTTTAGCCACCCTGATAGTAAAGATCTAAGACTAGCAAAATAGTATGTTGTTAGTTCCAGTGTAGGATGAAATAAGAAATTGCAGCCTGTACGGACTTGAGTTGAAAAGTAAACTGTCAGTTTTATTATCACAAAGTCGTTTGTGCATCTGGCCACCGGTGTCATGTGTGTCCCACCAGATGGAGCTTTGGTGGAGATGGTTTGCCAATTTATTGCTCAACAATAGTCATATGGGGAAGGAACCAGATGTACACTGGGGATGAGCAGTTCCAGCATTGCTTAACATCTCATTGTCAATCAGGCAGGAAAACAAACAGAGTTTCAACACAGCTGTGTCTCCAGCAGTTGGTGAAGGAAGCACTGGGGGTCAATTCCATTCGAATTTATTTAATGCAGTATGTCCATGCAATACAAATTTAAGACTTTGAGAGACTTATGGACCATGACTGTGTATTATAGCCTACTGTATTCTCAGTGAAAATCAATGCTCTCTAATCAGACTGAGGAAAATTAACATAAAACATAACAGTAGTAAATAGTTAACGTGACAATCTGTGGAGTCTTTCATGCCAGGAGCTCGCTGCTATGTTGCTTTTGCATTTTGATCAGCTGTCAATCAAACCGTGCAAGCAGCACTGTGATGTCTTTTCCCTTTCATCTCCTGTTTGACTTTGTGTTGGTGTGTGGAACGCTTTGCTTTGTCCGTTTTTCCCCTAAATAGACCTTTCTGATGGCGGACATTTTAATTTGTCAAACACAGGTCCAATAGTAGCATTAATAATGTCCAGATTACATGTAGGTATGCCACTGTCGGTCACTGGAATGGTTTCCTGCCACATCTAAATGGAATAGGGCTTTTCCTGCAGGGACAAGTCAAAATGTGTACAATGAATTAGATCTCCTAGGAATCAGAAGAAGGTGGTACCTCAACAGTGACAAAGTGAACCGCACCTACTCTGTCAGAATCTAGATAATCTTGTAAATATAGGATTCATCTAGTTTTAAATTCATGGTTGGAAACACGGTTTCATTTACAACAAAAGCGGCTGTTTATATAAGAGATAGTCAATCAATACATTTTACAATGAAAAACATTTCCACACCACCTCATCTGTTACACAAATGACATCCAAAGCCGGTGGTGCTTAAAATGGACACTGAAATACCAGAAAAGTAGTTAGGTAGTTAGTAGTTATTGGTTTTCACATTACCAGAATTTATTCCCTTTTTTCTTTTTCTTTTTTGCTGTCTGTGAGCAACATATCAGAAAAAAATATTCAGAGCTATCTCTATAAAATGCATGGATATAGGTTTCACAAGCTGATCTGGTTGTGCTCTTTATACAGAAGGTGTTTCGTGACCAAATGCTTAGCACTGTCACTATTCATTATTGTTCTATGAGGATGTACTGGATGCTAATTTTTTTCAAATTCAAAATGCAACTGAAAAGTTCCTGATGGGGATAGCCAGGTGTTAGCTAACATATTACTGGACAATTTGGCACAGAATTTGAGCGAGGTAATGCCTTAAAATTCTCTATCAGAAAAAACGTTTAGGATGCACTTCCTCCCAGACCATGTAGTACTCCCCAAACTCAATAAAACTATTTTGTTTTAGTGATTAGGTTAGAAATGGTTCAGTTGGGGTGCGGTTAGCTCACTCTGTGGAGCACTCGCCCCATGTGAGCGGCTACAGTCCTCACTGCAGCGGTCCAGGGTTCGACTCCAACCTACGGCCCTTTACTGCATGTCATCCCCCCTCTCTCTCTGTCTCCCATTTCAAGTCTTCATCTATCTCTGTCAATAAACTCGGAAAGGCCAGAAAAATATACTTTAAAACAAAATGGTTCAGTTAAAGCAGCAGTAATCAGTTTTTTGGGTTTGCAAGCTGAATATCACACAGACACTTAGAAAGTTGATCTGGCTAATGTGTTAGCAAACGTTATTTAAACATCCATCTGACACGGAGGCATAATTTATTTGACATCGTGTTTGTGTCCACTGGATGTGAATGTAAGGCCAACATTCACTCTCCTTTTAGTTCTGGTTTGGTCTATACCATAGACTGTATATAAAGATGGGCGACAGAAACCCCGCCCCCTCAATGTTAGTGCATGGGACATGAGTTAAACAAAAAAAATCAAAGTACACGGCAAATACATTTTTCATTTCATTTTTCAGATAAGTTTGGTTTGGTTCTAGCTTTTTCACTGAAAACAACTGACTGCAGCTGGAAACAGGGTTGATGAGAGCTTTGAGACTGAACCAAAACAGAAAAGTTAAAACCTGGAAAACTAAAACTATGAGCTGAAACTGCAGCGCTGGGTGATCATTATCTAATTTTCTCTGCTGTGTTAAAACCAAACTCAGCCAAAAGCAGGAATCATTTCGATCAGGTTGTGACTTGCTGCCGACCTTTTAAAATTCCTCCTCATCCACTGTTGTCAAAGTTTCTTCTAAATGTTAAGCCACGAAAAAAAAAAAAATCAAATAATAGTCCACTCGTCCTGACATGAGCAGTAAGTGAATTTACATTTGTATATCACAATCTGGTGCTTTGAAGTTCTGCAGACATTTGCTTTTTTTTCTAGAAATGTAATTCCTCCCCCTGAATATTTTCCAGTGCACTTCCACCCACATACAGAGTCTACATTATTGTGTTGCAACGTTTGAAATTAAGACTGACAGCTTGGATTTGAGCGCGGAAATGACAGTTTCAGTTTTGTTTGGTTTTTAGAACGCCACGGTTGGGATTTAGTGAGTAAAAAAGAAAAATCACCCACAAGGGAGACACACATCCTACTGTTTTCACACTTCTGACCCTGCAGCCCGACCTTGGATGATACAAAGAGAGAGAGGAAGAGAGGGGCGGTAGAAAGTGATGAAAGCTCACTGTTGACATTGAATCGCCTCTGCTTTTGTCCTCACCTACCTTTACACTCCCCCGCGAACATATGCACACACCTGTCCTCACAGTGGTTGCTGTGCAGCATTTTATCTTGTTAAACATGTTTGTAATATCAGTTTAAATCTAATGTGTGTCCAAAAACAGGTTTTTGAAAGTGAAGAAGTGAAGTGAATTACTCTACATTATGGAGCTCCTTATCCAGTGTTAATATACTACATATCCAAAAGTATATGGACACCCAGACATTACACCATCACTCTTCTGGTTTCAGGCTTTCCACCAGAACCTGGCTGCAGGGATTTGCTCCCATTCAGGGTGCTTTCACACCTCTAGTTCGGTTCATTTGGTCCGAACCAAGGGCAAACAATTATACATTGTAGCATTTTCCAGCTTTTTTGGTTCCTTTTCACACCACACTGATTGCTTTGATCTGAACCAGTTGAAACGAACCAAAATGCAGTCACATGACAACATCCACATCACTCATTGGCGATGGCATATTTCCTAAACTGCTTTTCGATTGTTCAGAATTTACGTGCGGGAAAATTCCTAATAGAAGAGGAAAAGCCAGCAAACAACACGGAGACAACGCAACTATGGAGAGATGACTGCGCGGGCTGGTTTTGTCCCTGGCCATAATCTATTACAGTGTTTTTACACACCACAATATGCACACAACACATTTCTATAATGAAGTGCGGATGCTGCTTGAAAACAACGTTCTAATGTAGTGCGAAAGCGCATCGCTCATCACTTCAAGTAGAGGCATGCATTAATTCTTCTTAACTCTGACATGCTCATCTTCCAAAAATATGACTACGGCAAAAAGTATAGTCCAAAAATTGTCAGTATTTTTTGCAGTTGGGTCGGTTTGAGTTCGGATCATGTTCTGACCACAAACGAACCGCTCCAGAGTTTGTTTGAAAGTGAGACCACCTCTTCAAGGAGGTCTCGTTACCCTTGTTTGGTCCGCTTTTGGTGCGCACCCAAGTGCGATTGCTGCTTTCACACCTGACCAAACGAACCGCACCAAAGGGGCAAACGAACTCTAGTACGATTCAACCAAACTAAATAAGGCGAGGAGAGTTAGTGAGGTCCAACACTGATGTTAGGTGATGAGGTCTGGCAGAGTTCCAGTTCATCCCAAAGGTGATGGATGGAATTGAGGTCAGGGCTCTGTGCAGGCCAGTAAAGTTCTTCCACACCAGGCTGAGAAACCATTTCTTTATGGAGTCAGCCAAACAAACTGTCCACACAGAGTTGGAACAACACTGTTGTCTAAAATATCGTATGCTGTGGCATTAAGATTTTACTTCACTGGAACTAAGTGGCCTGGACCAAACCATGAAAAAGAGACCCAGACCAAAAGCACAGAGAGCTATATGGACTGTGGGTGTATTTAAGTGGAGTTATGTACAGATACAATGCAAAGTGAAATTGAGGGGTGTAGGGGCTGAAGTAACAATTATTTGTTAAATAATCTGTCAATAATTTTTTGACAAATTCATTAATACTTTAGTACTTAGAATACCATTAAATAGTTAAAACTGCCCATCGATTTAGCTGTGTTTCCATAAACGTATTTTATGCGCATGTTGAAGTATCGCATTACTATAGGTTGATGGAAATGGCAAAACTCAAAAAAAATTCCTAAACTTCATAATAAATGTTTTTACACTCGCTTGGAGATGGTTTTTGCCTTTTTCGAAAAAGAGTTAACGTTTATGCGCTTAATGGGAGATGGAAATACGTTTTCCGAATAAGTTCTGACGTAGCAAACATTTAACTCACATGACCTCACTCAGTCACTGTTTCCGCTCCGAGAGGAGAAGAAGACGACTCTCTCCGTCTTCCTGGATATTCCCATAACACGCAAAAACATGGTAATAGCAATAGGTACGTGTGGACTGATGAGGAGACCAAATTATTCCTCTCTCTCCTCTCTTTGAGGTTTATTGGCGGTTGCAAACAACTGGTTTTGTTTCCTCTCGGATCCACCCTTCATATACTGGTATGTTAAAGTCTATTTATAATTTGGTCATCCCGATTATCCAAACTGTAATGTTACAATGCTGGTCTATTCTGTTCAGGCGACATCTATTGCATGTCTGTCCATCCTGGCAGACGGATCCCTCCTCTGTTGCTCTTCCTGAGATTTCTTCCATTTTTTCCCCATTAAAAAGGGTTTTTTGGGGAGTTTTTCCTTATCTGAATTGAGGGTCAAAGCCCAGAAATTATAGTATGCTTGACAGATTGTGAAGCCCCTTCAGGCAAATTTGTGATTTGTGATGTTGGGCTATATAAATAGATGACTTAATTTGATGTCAATATCCCCATAGGGACCATTGCTGCTGAATTTTACAACTGTGATCACCACAAATGAAATTCCATTTATGTCCGTTTTATGGGGTGGAGACAAATATCACAAAAGCTGGACTATTACGACCAAAACTACCTATATGGCTAGATACCACTAGAGGTAAGTGAGAAAATATGTTTTGTAATTTGGGTGAACCAACCTTTTAATATATACAATATAAAAAAGCAAAAAGGAGACGAAAATAAGAAAACTGGAGTTTCTGCTGACTTTTGCAATCTGAGTCGAAGTATGCACCATCTCACACCATCAGTGCATGTTGTGACAGCAGATGTCTGTACTATCAGAGAGGAAACTTATCCACTGGCTCTTTTGTGACTAATAAACACAGACAAAAATATTCCAGTACTCAAATTCATTCAAAAATCCTGGTTCCATGTGATTTCTAAAAGCTTCTGCAGAGGCTTTACCGCCATGAAAGAATACATTAAAGAGGAAGTGCTTCAATTTCAACATACAATGAGGTATCTGCACTTCATATCAATTCAAATACATCACTCTGGGCTGAAACCTGAACCATGGCACACAGCAGTGGGACGATGGACCTGGCAGGAATACAAATAGTAGCTTATTGCTGACTTTGCTCAATACACACCAAGCAGAAAAGCAGGGGAGCGTACAAATGCCAGATGTACAAAAAGGAAGAGAGAGAAAGCGACCGTAGCAACAGTAAACAGACTGTAGTGCAGCTCCTTCCTGTCAGCGTTGTCCAGGAACATAAGAAGCAAACATGTCACTTGGTTCTGTCTACATATTGATATTAGCCTGCTGTTTTTCCACTAGAACATGTTTGGACATTGGGAAGATAAAACTCATGTTTCGTTTTTTAACTCTGCTCACAAAAGCAAGCAACTGCCACTGTTGTCTTTTTAGCCTGAATGCAAACTTCACAAATCACGTTTGAAGGCGGAATCATGAAAAAGAACGAAAGATATCTTTAGACCAAAGAACAGAACATCATCATTTCATTTGCTTAAAAGGGTGATACCATTTTAAAAAGGTGCTATTTTTAATCAACCAAAGACCTTTGATCCTAAGAGGAATCAACATTTGTTTTAATGTTTTTTTAAGCTTTTGATAAGAGCTAATCATTTGTCTTTTTGTGTGTCAAAACCTCCCGTAAACGCACTCTCTCTCATATCTGCTATCACCTTACTAACATCTTGGGTCAGTGCCTGAGGCAGCAGTGGCTGTCAGGCAGGTCAGATCCAAAGGGCCAAGAACTATGGGATAGCAGTCCTGAATTACAGCAACGTCTTAAATACGTTTGTGACCTTTGTCTCTCCCTTTCAGCTCACCAGTGGTGTGACTCTGTGACACTAGTTCACACAACACCCTTGTTGAGACAGCTCTGTTTCTTTGTTAGTTCAAGGAAAGAAAGGTTGGGGGGCAAACTCACTTCTGCTTATTTTGTAGAGCAGTATTGTATGAATGCCAGCAGCAAACTAATCCGTTTGATATTTTTCTTCATGAAATGCTTTGATTAACAGCATGATATTAATAAAATAAGAATAGATTTGTACAGAAAAAGGGTCCATGATTTTGTGAGATATTTCAGTTCTAAATCAATTGATAAAAACTTGGCCTTTGAAGATATATTTACAACTATTTGTTATGTTATTCCTGTTATATTACTTCACAGCAAAGACAAGCCATGTTTAGACCACCATTATTGACTGATTCATTTCAATGAGACCACCGCATTTGTGGAACAGGAGTTCTCACACAGGGGTCTCAGGCAAAAAACACAGGATTGCTCAGCAAAAAAAGTTTTGCTGCAACGCAGTGGAACCTCATCTGGCAGGCGCACATTCCTGATAGATTACTTTGTAATGTGAATGGTGTAGTTCTACTGTTTACCTGGTAATCGTTGCAATGGAGGATTAAACAATGGCCATTGCGATAACTTGCGAGGTGTAAAATCTCCCCTCATAGGATTCTAAATTGCTGTGCAGTGTTTTGGTGTCCATTAATAGATACCAACTCAAATTCATTTCTCAAACTGGATTTCCTTCTCATTGTCTCATCCAAAGCAATACATCGCAATCACTCCAGCTCCTTGCAATCTTTCCTGTGCTGTGGTGTTTTTTTTTTAATGCCCAGAAAGACAGTAAAGATGGGAATGAAAGATGTAGTTGACGTGCAACACAGGTCCCAGGCGAGGTTCACACCTACAGTATGTTATTGCAGTAACATGGTAGACCCTCTGCCCTATTGAGACAAGAAAACTTTCTTCATATATTTACTATAACCTAAAAGGTTTTAACTTGTGGAATATCCTGTGACGCTACCATGGAAAGATGTACTGAAATCCAGCCACTGCCTCCTGTGCACATGGCACCATTTACTGTGAAGATTAAACAACTTGATAAATCTGCATAATCGATGTTCGATACTTCGTAGCTAAACAGTATCTTGCGAGAACAGAACGTGTCAGTTGTGATTCAAGCTTGTGGAGAAGAGGTTGGATCTATATCCTAACCCTCACCTTTGGTCTAGAGCTTTGGGTAATGACCGAAAAAATGCAGATACAAGCCAAAAATAGTTTCATCTGCACAGTGGCTGGGCTAACCTTTAGAGATAAGCGAGGAGATCGGACATCTGGATGGAGCTCTGAGTAGAATCACGGCTCCTTTGTGTCAAAAGGAGCAAGCTGAGTTGCCTGGGGTACCTGCAAAGGATGCCTCCCAGACACCTCCGCTAAGATGGTTGTCTGGCACCACCAAACGAGAGGAGAACCCAGAACTCGCTGGAGAGATTACTCATCACATCTAGCCTGCGAATGTCTTAAGATAGCCAAGGTGGAGCTTGCAGAGGAGAAGGAAATCTACGCTACCTTGCTTAGGCTGCTGCCAACACAACCTGGCCTCGGATAAACAGCAGAAAATGGGTGGATTGATGGATTGATTGATGAATAATGAATCATCACCATCATTAGTACCATGATCAGTACTTCCACAACACCTTTGCACTTAACAACAAAAGCAGATCATTTTGCACAAGTATTTGACGTGTCCATTACATTTTTGAAAAGCACTGATTATTGGGTGGTGAAGAATAGCTGGAGCACTCAGTCACAAGAGATGCACAATTCTGCAGCACCCATGTAGAGTGTTTTGGTCAGAAAAGCCAGCTCCAGATTCCATATCCATGAGAAAAGGGTAAATAGCATGATGATGAGTCATGTCTAGATGCTTCCAAGTTGTACCACTTTAAAGTAATTCCACACTTATTTGGTCATGAAAAAGGAGAACGGTAAAGTGATGAACTGAATGGAAATATCAAACGATGTACAGAGCAAAGGAACAAACCTCTCAGCTATAACAGATATGGCTGACTTTCTAAATCAGTGTCTCTTAGCATTTCCCACTGCAGAGAACTTGAAGAAATAGGAGGGAATGGGCAACTTCTATCACAAGAGATTGAATCATTCAAAAACATTATCAGAAAAATTCTCTGAAATGCTACGTTACCTGTTAGGGTGTGCACAATGTCTTGACAGAAAAAATTATCGTATGTCACTCTCCATGAGGTACACCATTTTTAGTCTACAAATAAGATGTTCATGTTCGAAAATTCAGCAGTATGTGATTTATATCAAATGCAGAAAGCAGTGTGTTAGGTAGATAGATAGATCTTTAATGTCATTGTCACAAGTACAACGAAATTTAAAAGTGCTTCTCAAGTCAGTGCATCATACATAGAGTCTATAAAAATCTAATTTAGCTACACTTAAATTTTCTTTATTTACTGTAGCAAGGAGTAAAGGAAAGGTATCGAGGTTGACCGTGTAAAGTATCCATGTCCCGAGTTTGCATCCGAGATTTCACAGTTCGACAGTCCAACAATTAATCTTGGCTTTATTCCCTCCCCGTAACCATGATCGTTCCCTAACCTTTGTATTTTTAAGATTATTATTTAGGGATTGCTGCTTTATTGGATAGTCATGGTAGAGAGAGACAGGAAAGGCAGAGAAGAGAAAGAGGGGATAACATGCAGTGCAGGGCCCTGATGCGAACTTGGAAATAATGGTGTCCATCAGGTGAGCTATGGGAGCAGCCTGATCTTTCCTTAACCTTAACCAACGTTTTTAGTTACCAAACAAACATTACTTTAAAATAATAAGCAAATTAACCACAGTTTATTTGCTAAAACCACAATTTTTACTTAAGCCTAAGCACTTCCAAAACATGCAAAGTATCTGAATGAGTGATTTTTATATCACTCCTCTGAGGGGATGCTCAGGCTATGGTGGATGCTATTATTTCTGAACTTATCTAAATGCACTTCTGAGCTTTGTACGAGCAAGAATATGAAATCCAAAGACACTGAAAAATTACACAGTGTCAAATGTTTGATGAAACAAATATTAAAACATGCATGCATGCACAAAACCTCCCAAAACTCTGCAATCTAGTATGACACTTTGCTCTTTGTGGCCATGGGTCTCTTGAATGCGCCTTTACTCTTAGAAAATCCAACCAGCATCATTTGGCAGCTCAAGGGGCCTTGAAAATTCCCTTACAAATGTTTCAAGGGGTGAAATGCCAGGCCATGCTGAAAAGTCAGGAAAATGTTTTCTGAGGCAGTTAGGAAAAATCGGTGTTCAGTTCTGTTTTATGAAACAATCTACGGAAATACCTGGTTAGGCAGTCCAGAAATCTTTCTGGTTGGCTGAGTTTGAGTGTTTGCACACATTTAGTTTGTTACGGTGTCTTATCAACATAGGGATGGATACAGGTCCCAGCCATACAATAAAAAATAATGCTAATTGATTGATGACATATTACAACCATGAACTGATCAATACTAACCCAGTTGCCTAATGAAAGCCTTTAGTTTTAATTGATCAAAAGGAAACAATTTCTTTCTCAGAATTTAATTTGCTAGGTTTCAATGGGCAGTTTTCTAAAACCATGTCAGGTGAATCCATAGTGGGTATCATCAGTGTGACTGTGTGATGTGCATGCAAAACCTCCTCTGCATGAAGGCTACTGTAGACACCTTTACACAGTGTCTGCACCAGCTGTGGATCCATGTGTGCGCTCCCTTATCTTGCCAGGCTGAATGTCATTGCCATCTCCAGCGTGCAGCAAGGTGAGAGATAATCTAATCACTAGGGAGACAGAAAGTAGATATGGAAGATGCCGCAGAGCTCCGAGAGAACTGGGAGATAAAAAAAAAAAAAGACAGGCGGAGTACAGAGGCCACAGCGAGTCTTTGAACTACCCCAACAAACAATTGAAGGACATAAGACCGAGAATAAAGCTACAACAACAAATGGTGATAGATGAAGCCTCTGACATTAAGCAGCTTCTATGAAAAAAATGAAAGAAGGTGAAAGTATGCTACCCTAACATGTCCACTTAATGACTCTGTCACATATTTCAGCAATCAAGCTCCTCTCCCGTGGAATCAGGTCCCAGTTTGGGTTCGGGAGGCAGACACCATCTCCACATTTAAGAGTAGGCTTAAGTCGCTTTCAAGTTACTACATTGCGGCTACGTGTTCACGCATGTGCAGTCATAAATTCTGGGCTGCATGTGAATTAAAGGTAGAGATGTGTGGTAGGTGGACATGGGCAGATGACAAAATTTACACTATGCAGACCCTCACGGATGTGGATGCATAAAGTAAAATTTGTGCTTTAATCAGGCCTTAGACTGAAAACCTCCATGCGTTAAAAAATGCAATGGGAGTCTGACAAGTTCTAGTTCAAGTCGAGTTTGTGAAAGGGCGTCTTATGACAAGAACGTCCGCTTTACATAGAGATGTGAAAGCACGTGGGGTTTGAACTTCACTCTCAAGCTCTCTTTGAGCGGCTGTGGCTTGGTGGCAGAGTGGTCACCTGACAATCGGAAGGTCGGCGGTTCGATTCCCCCAGCCATGCGTCAAAGCATCCTTGAGCAAGATACTGAACCCCAAAATGCTCCCGAAGCTGCACCTTCAGTTTGTGAATGTTCTCATATGTAAGTCGCTTTGGATAAAAGCGTCTGCTAAATGTAAATGTCTTTTTTCATTCTTTACACAACTAATTTGGTCACTTTTCATGTGAACAACTGAGGGCAACACTATTAATGCCTTCGAGGAGAGACTTTCTGAAAGTGAGCACCGCTATCCCCATTCGTACGATTTTTTGTGCCAAGACAACAAGGGCACAAAAACAAAGTTCTAGGAGAGAGATCAGGGTTACTGTGGGATGCAACCACTATGCTGGAAGGCTATCTGCCTCACCTATGACTGTGGGCATGCAGAACAAGTATCAACACTTTTGCATTTAGATATGGTTGGACAACATGTCCCACAAACTAATTTGTTTCAAGCATAATGAACCCTTTAACCTCTACCTGCCCCTGGGACAGTGCAATCTTGGTGGGAAAAAAAAATAACTTACATCCACAGTTCATTGTCTAGAGCATGTTTTAAGAAGGCACAACGTTTAAAATTCTGACCCTCTTCAAAGCAAAAAAAAAAGATCAAATCAAGTGATGACGATTCAACCAAATGGAGGTAGGCAAGAAATGATGCTGTTGTGTAGTTGTCAAATCATTATTAACGTAGAGGAGAAGTCTTAGAAATGTGTCACCAACCATCTTTAATCTTCAACCTTGCTTTCGCATTGCTTTCTAATTCCACTGATCTCTTGTACTGATGCTATCCCCCTTCATTTTCCCTAATGATGACACCGGCCAGTCGAACACCAATATCCACTCGTTAGCATGCTGGTTAGCGCAGCACTCTGGTATGCAGATGAATGCGTGGGTCTGAATCATTCTGCGTGGTAATGTTTCTCAGCAGGGCTCCACTTTCTCATTATCGTAACCATTAAGATGCACAAGAGGCAGTCAGACGCCTCCAGTGATCACCGTCAATTACATGGTGCCCATCAGGGGAGCTGGCCCAAGCCTGTCAGCGAATCATCAGCAGGAAGATGAGGATGAACTGACAAAGGCCTGACGTGCTGCTATACTTGGACGCTTTCAGGTTTGTGCTTCAACCCAAAGCTCCAGTCATTTCACTGGTCTTCCTGTGTCAGGCCAGCAATTATGAAATCACAATACATTTTTAAAAAACAAACTGAATACTTCTTTGGTCCCAACCAAAATATGTCCATAGTATCCAAAACTGTCAAATGATGGCATCAAATATAATCTGGTTTACTTATTTTTTGACCAGATACTTCCTGAATAAAATCCAAATCTGGCCCTTTTATTTATTATTATTTTGGGCATTTTATGCCTTTATTATACACCGATATTGGGAAGATCACGGGAAAAGAGGCTGAGAGGGATGCAACAAAAGGTCCCCGGCCGAAATCAAACCAGGGATGCTGCAACGCTGCAAAACCACAGGGGAGCCCCCTTATTTATTATTAATTAATGTTTTACCCTTTTTAAAAAAAAAAAATATTGAATTAGTTCTTGGACTTCTCCTTGTCTTAACATTTGGTAAATTCGGCAGTGAAGGATTTGTCAGCACTGTCCTTCTCTCAGTCATTATTTCATTTAGAATGGAAGCCAGGTCTTGCTATCTGAAGTGCGTTTTGTTTCTTGTTTTCTTGTTTAACAGAGGCCCTCCAAAAGTCTGAAGGCTAGTCTGAGGGTCTCATGTCTCAAGCTTTGGCTACAGTCTCTTATTTTTTGTTTTTTTTCCTCTCTCCCTCTCCAAACCCACTCCAACTTGCCAAGGCGACCATCAGGCCAAGCAGAGGCATCTGTACAGCGAGGCACTGAGCCATGTTTCCATCCTTAGCTGGACTAGTCCAGCCAATTCCATGTCAACGATAACAGATACCACTGACATAACACGTTGTCAGTCCCCCAGCCCTGGACATGTGCTGCCCAACCACAGTTACTCATCTGCGCCTACGCCCAACACTTTCGGTGTAGTACCCTTGAAACCTATACCTACATGTACATAAACCCTAGATTTGTTTTGCGTTTCCACCACAGAGACTACTCATAAATGTAGTAGTAGTTACCGGATGGTCATTGCTTCTTCAACCACTTAAGTAGCGTGAAATCATATATAAAGCGACACAGTAAACAAGAACACAATGGAGGACACCAGATGCTTTATGCAAGCTTTGTTCGAGAAAAGGCTGCAGGCAGCGAGCTCCATCGCAATCAATGGGATACTTGAAAATGGCGGGTTTGGCTTTTAAAAAAAAAAGTTTTATATATGTGTCAATGCATTCATGATTCTAAATATTTACTCATTCCACTGCCCCATTCCTTCACCACAACACACACATACATATTCAGCATCCTCTCAAATGTCTGAGCTGCTGTTGCTGAAGCAACTACACCATGCTATTCCTACCCGACCATTGCCAAGGTGCTGCTACAGAGCCTTTTCACAACAGTTTTACAAACTAAGCCTTCTATTGTTCTGCTGTTAATCTTTTTGGAATGTGCTGTGCTAAGTTAAAATTGTCTGTTCTTTTGATGAACCCCTTTCCTTCTCATAATTCTTCTAAAGGGCAAAAAGTCTTTAATGTGCTTGTCCGCCCACCTGTACGTGCATGTGCATGTACAGTATGGTACGCGCATGTGTGTGCGCACACTCACAACTGCATGTGGACCAGTAACGGTCTGTGGGCTGAAAATGAGGGCAGTAAACCAACCTCCACAGCAACAATAATCACACCACAGAGTCAAGGGTCCCCCCAGGATACAAGTACAAAATGACGAGAACAGACGTCCTTCATTCATCCATAAAATGAGACTGTGACAAAGGTCTTTTTTTTTTAAAAGCATCCTGCAGCCACAGTCGTCTTTGATGAGTAAATATGTAAGCTACGAAGGCCTATAGAAGTTCTGAGAGATGGTGTAATTGGAAATTTTTTTCATTATGTACGCACAGGTTTAGACACATTTTAGAGTATGGATGAACCCTTTTCATTTTTTATTCCTCTATGGCCAATGTAACATGTATGATAAAGTAATAAGCACTGGGGCCATCAACAAACTTTAGACTTTAACTCTTGTTACCAGCCAGATATGCCAGTCGAATTATAAACAGTTAAACCAATGGCCAAAGTCAAAGGAGTTTGTAGTTTATTTTTTGTTGCTTTTTATGTGGCAGGGCCAGCGTCGGTGAAACAAAGATCAGAGAGAAGTCGGGATATCTAACCTGTGTCGTGGTCGCGGCCTCCCTCTTGGTTCGGCCCTGAGAAAGCCACTGTACCGTCACTGTCCTCCCCCCCCACAGTCCTGGAGGACACAAAGCAGGTGGGAGATTAACAGGATGTAGGACTGCGTGCATACAGTAGACTGTAACAATACATGTGCGGCAGTTCAACGCAGATGGGAAACGCTTCCAGGTAAGAGGTTAGAAAGAGAAGTGAAATCAACTGTGTCAACTTACTCCACCGCGTAGTGTCACTATGTCATTGAGAAAAAAGCAAAAAGCATTACAACGTTACAATAAAAGTGCACCGTTAAAACGGTCAAGTTACAATGTAAAAAGACATTGGTTGCCACAAATGCACAAGCGTGATTTCCACTCCCACAGTTATCCATAAATAGATGCTGAACATTGCCTAAATCACTTGTGATTATCCAAGATGGATTTTACTACCAAGTGTGGGCAGGACCTAACAGGCTGAAAAATTCCCCCAAAATCTGTTTAAAGCTGAAACAATTAAGTCTATTAATTAGTAGATCAGCAGAAAAAAAATAAACAACTATTATTGTTTCCCTCATTTTTTCAAGCAAAAATTGAGAAAAAGACCAATTTTTATAAAAAAATACGGCAAAGAAGGAGCATAATTTCACAGATTGTGTCGCATCAGCAAAACTCCATTAACAATGCCAGTGCTGCTGTCAGTATGCAAGATCTTTATGCACAGCTGTAGCTATTATAACAACCATATTTTTATTAATTCATCACATATACACATGAGATAACGTCTGTTATGAATTGGCATTATATAAAAATGTTTTATTGTACCTGTAAACCATCATCAGCAGTAATATTGTATCAACATCAAACATTAGAAAGGTAATCAATGATCTAGTTTATAGCACTCCTATCAAAAAAGACTTTACAAAGAACTTCAAAATAAAGAATAAAATGGAAAGAATAGACAGAGGCAAATAAAAATTTTGAAGTAAATAAAAAGAATGGTAAAATTGCTCACAGAAACCTAATAAAACTTAAAACCTGCAATAACTTATTTTTTTAGCCCTGAGTTTGCAGCGGAAACAAGTTGTGAACATAACATTGACATATCATCCACTTTTAAATGGATATGGTGAACTTATTAGCAAATAGTAGCTGTTTTTAAACATCCAGACGTTATGGAGAAGCATTACTATTCATTTGGAGTCGTGTTTCTTGCCACCTTGCAAATTCAACTTTCAGCTCTGTTTTGTTCTCCTGAGGGAAATATCTGCCTCTTTAGCTGGTGAACATACTGGAGCATTTAGCAGCTAGTGTCTGTCTGCCGTTTGATGCTGGGCAGGTGGTGTACAGTGGGGTTTTAGAGATTTGTTTGCTGAAAACAGCTGCCTGCTGCTGCTGAAAGAGACACTATAGAGTGAACCTTAAAATAATTGTAACTTAAAATAAGTAAATTTTGACTTTTGATTTCACATGGGACACAAACCCCAGTCTCCCGAGTGAAAGTCCTGCGTTTGTTTGATCCATCCATCAACCATACCACCCCACAGGTGGACTTTCTCGCTCTATAAACCGCCTCTCCTACCTTCCTCCGTTGATCCAGTCATAATTACTGAGGCCACCGCCGAACAACAAATGTAACAGCTTCATGATTAAGTGGGTTACTTACAAATTATAGCGCATTACATATCGTAGATATAAGTACGAAAAGTGAATGAGAACAGTCTGGATTATTCTTTGTAGGTTCATCACTAGCTTTTCACACTGTCACAGTCTTTTCACATTGACATTTGATGCATTGTTATTATAAAAATAACAAGGTACAAGGTAATTTATTTAGCATTTTACACGGTTGTACAACAAAATGAGTTTGTAGTCCCTTCATGCTGTTAAAAATATACAAATCACCATCTGAAAACACGTATACACCCAGGAAATAATTCTGCAGTGCATTTGATGGAATTTGGAAAGAAAACAGCAGATACATGCAGAGTCCTCCTCCCCTCATCTTGCGCTCTGTCAGCTCGGCAGACGGATCCGCCCGTCGGGTGCTCAACCTCGGATACTGACGGAGCAGGTCTCTGTAAAGATCTGGGCACAACAGTCTCTGATTCCAATTGCCAGCCTGAGTCTCATTTAGGTCAAGCAGCCTTAAGTCCAAGCTGGGCCAGTACGGCTCCACTCTTGGCTGTCTTTCCTCTCCTCCTGGGCGATCACAGCAGCCACGGTGGTGCCTTTCTGGTCCGGTTGATCCAGCTTCCGATGACGACAATGATGTACTTCTGTCATAGGTAATGACACGTTTCAGTAACAAAGCTGATGTAGTAAAGTTTTAAGGAGCTGCCAGTCGCTGCATCTATATGCACAGCCATTGCCATTAAGTTAAGTTAGGTAAAAAATGCATTTCAACTGGCATTTTACAGATGACTGGTGTAGGCTGTAAAAAAGTTGCGAGTGATCTTTTAAACTGTAATTCTAGCTCTCATTAAATGTTTCATCTCTATCTTTTTCTAGCAGTCTGCTCATTTTAGAAAACCTAGTGTTCCACGGTCTGAAGTGTGCTTGAGTCCTCCATATATGCATACATGTTCTTTGTGTGCACACTACTTTATACACTTGGCCCTTGCTAATAGAGTTACTGTCCTTAGCTCAGGTGCTGCGTGTGCAGAAAACCATGTAAATTCAAGTCAAATTTTCTCCTACACACGACAATGGCCTATCACCAACAATTGATCTTCATAAAAGCTAATTTAAAAAATCTGAATAAATTAAAAATAAATATACCACAATCATTGTAATTTAATGCCTTATTGTTATTTATTTACTTCTATGTGCATTCATTTTGGAAAATTGTTAATTAGAACTGAAATAAATTAATACTACTACATTGGAAAACTATTTTTTTCTTATTTCTCTTCCAGCATGTTTCTTACTGGCTTGATTTGAGTCAACGCACCAATGCAGTTCAGGGGAATAATGGCTCCCATTTTCGCCAAGCAAGGATCTCAACGGGATGACTAGATTAGCTCAGATGAATCATGAGCTCACTTCAAATTGACAAAAACACTCAGGACGTTAAATTTTAAAGAGAGTGATTCATACACATCAGCGCTGGCCAGCTATACATTCTATTACAGATAGCGTTGGAACATCACCGTTTTATTTTTAACAGAATAGTAATGAACAGAACAAACAGAGGTGTTTTCTGAACTTTCATTTCAAGTCTGGGGAACATTTACCTGAAATAATTTGGAAAACAGAACAAGACTGGAATGTAAAGTACTTCTAAAGACCTCAGTCTGCCGTTTATCAAGCATTTGAATCAAACACACACTCACGAGAACACACAGTTGGCCAAGCACAAAAAAAAGACTGCAAGACCAGGGGCCTGTGCTACAAAGCAAGTTCAACACACCGCGGATCTCTTTCCGTTATCTGGCTTCACTAACCCTAACAACCGCAATCAGGATAAGCGCTCACACGACGCTGGTTATCAACTCGGCAAGTCAACCCAGGGTTTCACATTAAAGGGCCAGTGAAACAAGTCTACTGGCCGCAGAGCGGCATATTTTCCAAATGAAGAGCAAACTATTAGACAATGTTAGACAAATACAAAGAAGTTAGCAACGCATCTGCAGCTGCCAAATGCAGGAGGACAGCTGGCAAAAATCCGCTGTCTCTGTGAATACGTCAGTTAATTATTAGGTTTATAATATAACTAATATCACTGACCATCATTAGGGTACGACATCTGACTATAATTTAATTTATACTAATAATAATAATAAAGTTTTATTTGTATAGCACTTATCAAAACCAGCATATCAATATGTAACTTAAGTGCAGTGTCAAGAATAAAGTATGCTACTCAATGCTTAAAATTAACCTAAAAAGTCTAAGACAAAAATATAGGAAGGTAGGGAGATATGTGTATTTCATTAAATTAAATGTGTTGTTTAGATGTATTCTTATGGCGTGTATGATCATTTTAACCTTATTTTTTAGCCGCAACCCGAGTGGTGTGAAACGGACTCCGGAGCAAATGAAAGATAAATATAAAAACATAATTCAAAGCTATGAGCAGGCTCACAACAACCTCAATCGGTCTCTGTTGTAGGATGATATCAGAGGATACTAATGACCAAAGGTTATGGGAAATGAGAAGAACAAACTGATGGGGGGGTACTTGTAACATGGGTTAAGTTGTTTGGTGTTGGTGAAACTTTTATAGACATTATTGATACATTTTATAAAGGAATTGATATTTCGGTTATTCACTTCAAAACCCAAAGGTTGGATATAAAATGTAGTGTCAGACAGGGTTGCCGTAATTGACCCTTTTCATATATTTTAGGTGTAGATTTGTTGTTGTAAATTGTACCTAATCTTGTTCCACATGACGTGGAACACTCCAATTTGTTAAACTCAGTATCAAACCTTTTCATATCCCCTCCCTCTTTCTTTGAAGCTGCAATGTACACTTGCAACTAGCATGTAGACTAGCAACATTTTGGAGTTTTAGTTTTTAAATATTAGGTTGTTTACAACTTTGTCCCGAACAAGTTTTTTGGCCCCGATTATTGTCCAATTCCGATATTTATATGTACTTAAATGTTGATTAGATGAGTTTCTTACACATTGAAATAACAGCTGTAGACTAAATCTGACTCACCTTAGTTGGACGTCCTGGTTAAACAATACTGAGCTGATAAGCTTAAATTATTGATATGATATGGATGAAAAGTTAAACTGTTAAACTCTGTTGGAACTACAGAAAGACAGTACAAACACTCATGGTTGTACTATGATGTTATACAACCGACAAAAAATAGATAGAATTTATTGTCCCCAAAGGGGGACCTTGGGCGGAGTACAGACTGCAGAAAGCACAGTAACCAGACAACAGACGACTTTAATTTTCTTCTGTTATCAAGTTACTCACAGAATTAACATGAATTAGCTACAGCTGAAATGACCTGCAGCCGGCAACGTTTGGCATTTTAACCGGTGAAAGTGACGGGTAAAAATGAGAAGCTGCTACAGCAGCTGAATGTTTTGTACACTGCTCTTTGCTAATGAGATGAGAATTAGTGTTGTAGTTTAGCAAATCCTGGCATGCTGCCAACCTCAGTGTCTGGACTTAAGATGTGCCAGGATCAGCCCCTATACCAATACTTTGGCTCAGGAATATAATCTCTATTTACAAGTACTGCTAGGTAAAATAGTGAAAAGCTTAACCTAAATACGTTCAATAGTGGTTTCAAAAGGAGTCCGATTCGAGAAGCAGATTCAACACTGGATTCAGATTAAATAAATGCTGAAGAACTCCAATGCTAATGGCATTACTGACGCGTGCCAAGGTGACACATATTGTTAGGGGCAACACATGATAAAAGACTTTTAGGAAAGCTCTAATGCTGACAAACGAACTGATACAGGTATTTATCACACCCTTGGTGTTTTTATCTGATAACAGCCCTGCGCATACAAGCACAGATTTGAGTTTTGAAAGCCACACTCTACATACATAGTGGTATATTGTGCTTATGGTGTGTTACAAAATGCTGCTTTATGCATATTGACTCAGAAATAGAGTATTAGTAGAATATGTCCTCATTTGAGGCAATTATGGGGACCCCTGAGAGTCAATGGGGACAAAAATGAAAACACACAACCGAACTCCATACTGAGCTAGACTGCTTTCCAGAGGTGGGTAATAACGAGTTACATTTTCTCCGTTACACTTACTTGAGTAACTTTTTGACAAAAATCACTTTTAAGAGTAGTTTTACCACACAGTACTTTTTACCTGTACTTGAGTAGATTTGTGAAGAAGAAACGCTGCTTTCACTCCGGTACATTGGGCTTCACTCGACTTGTTACTTTGTTTTTTTTTTACATTTAATCTACATATTCTATGCTTTATTTTTTCCAGAGAGATGCCGTCATTACGTCTAGCACATGACTCCGTTTCACCAATTAGATGTAGCAACAATTATCACGTAACTCTGTTTCACTAATCTCACAAACTCTCGGAATGAAAAATACATGAAAAATGAGGCAACTGTCTCCAGTGTTCAAACGGAAAAGGGATGAACACCCCTGGCAGGAAAATAAAAAGTATGTTTTATATCTTCTGTGTCTCCTAAAACAAACGGACATTTCGACCTAAAAAGACTCAACGTCAAACCTGAGGAAACATGTCATGTTAAGTTTTAGCTAAATTTATATTTTGCTGTGGTTAGGCGAATGTTAGTCTTAATTTACAGAATTCCAATCTTAAAAAAGAGTCCGTCATATAGACCCTTTTAGTGTAAACATTTCATTAGATGGAGCCATAAGCTAAGCAGACCACAATACGTTTTCTATGGATGAAAGAATTAACGTTAGCTACCAGCTATCACAAATTATGAAAAGTCAAGATGGTATTTTTGTCTGTCTGATTATATTGTTTCTAAAAAAAATGTATTACGATCAAACAGTTACTCAGTACTTGAGTAGTTTATTTCACTAAATACTTTTTTACTCTTGAGTAATTTTTTGAATGACTACTTAAGTAAAAATATTTTGAAGTAACGCTACTCTTACTTGAGTACAATTTTAGGCTACTCTACCCACCTCTGCTGCTCTCAGCCATTTACCCCTTTAAGCTAGCATCTAACTGAGAAAGTCCATCAAATCGCTTTAACAATAGTGCCCAGCAATGGCGCCTCACTAGTCACCTCAGGCCTCTGTCATGTTCTTGTCACATAAGCTCCTAAAAAGCATTGAATGCCCACAGGGCCCTGAGAGGCACTTGTCGCTCTCTCCGTTTGTACAGTAATCCATTAAGCTCTCTCACGTCAAGTGCACTTTGTGTATTGTGCAGCCTGCATAGCTAAAAAAAAAACCCCACAAAAGGACATGTAGTAAGCCTTAGAATCTACTGTGGTGTGTGATGTCAAAAAAGCAACCCGAGCTGAATTTGACTTTTGAAATGACACGCAGCCTCGTTTCTTCAGGATGGTGGAGATCAAATGCTCTACCCGCCAAGCAAAGGTCACCATTAATCGCAGATAACACGGAAAGGAATCCATAAAGTGTCGGCAGCACTTGCCCTGGAATTGTTGAAGGCAGGGAGGGGGAAACATTTCTGTGACATTTGAGGATTTCAGAAAAGGGTCATGGAAAATAATGAGTTGAGCGGAGTGGAATAGAAAGAAGTGGATGCCTATGGTTGCTTCAGATGTAGATCCTGTTTTTCCTGCTTTCAGTATTTATTGTATTTATTTTTTTTGTACCAACCAGTTCATCTCTCCAGTTCATCTCTCCAGTGTAAAGTGGAAATCACAGTTGTTTGGACTTCCGTTTTACTCCACCTTTCACTTTCTTTTCTTCATTTTACAGCTAGATTCCTCTCTTGTGTCTGACTCTTCTTTACTGTGCAGGTACTACAGATACTAGTACAGAAGCTGCTACTGTTAACGTAAACTCAACAAGTCCTCCTAATGCTTCCCAGTGAGATCTTTCCACTGGCAAACAACTGGAAGGCTTTTATCGTGAAGCAACTACAGAAGGTGTTGAGTTAGTCACAGAGTCACACAGCTACCAATTTGATATTTCTGTTGTTGTCATTAACTTCACCAGCTTTAACACTTTTTATTTATTTATGCTAATTCATTGTAGTTGTAGAATTATCATTAGTTATTGTATGTGACCTATCTATCCTGTATATTTAACAAAAGTATGAGGGCTCCTACTTTAGCATTTAGAGCTGAGTTTTGACAACCAGTTTAGTTTCAGAATCTCGTTCCACACTGGTAAAATACTCAAACATTTTAAGCTCTTTCTCTCTCTAATGAATCTAATGAAACCATTAGTCGATTGAGCGATCAGTGAATCTGAAGAAAATTAATCTGCAGCTGAATATCGTTGGGTTTTGGGTCATCTCTGGGAATCCAGATCCAGAATACACTACATTAGCAACTACAGTGAGCTGTCAGACTGAAGGAGAATTTATCTGATTTCACACTTCAAAAGTGTGTTTCCAGGTGTTGGAGAGTTTGAAAAAAGCTGTATGAAGCCTTTAGTGTCTCCGAATGGAGCTGTGTGAAGTCTGATAAACGTCCTCAAGTGATGTCACTTGAGACAGCGCTGGGATGAGGCTGAAGACCTCAGGTTTGAAAATGAAAAATAATCTGGGGGTGTGGAGTTAGAGAGGGGTGATCTTACCAGACCTCTGTTGCCCACTACAGAGCTCTGGAGATCGAGGCTCGAGGCTACATTAGCTGAAGCATAACAGGAGAAGCAGTAGCTCCAATGGTCCCTAAAATTCGCCAGATGTCATCATATGCTAATTTGCATAAAACTTAGTGCAGTGAGGGAGAGATCACCTTAATTTAAGCCATATAGAAAAATAGGCAGATAAATATTTGGCCAAATAATCGCAAACTCAATACAAGGACATTGTGTATTTGAAGTAATGAAAATAAAAACTTAAATAAATCTACAAAGGGAGGGAGGAGGGAGATCAAACGAACTGTCAACAAGCCATGCTGATGGTCTCAAAAGTCGCTAAATGTAGTGACAAAGTGAATCTCCGACTGAACTGTTGGCGGTAGATTTGCATCGTGGGTAATGTAGGCGCCAGATTCTTGCAAACAGGGAAGAAGAATGCACGGAATTAAAAAAAGCTGATATCTCTAGTTCTGCATTGATTGTGATCTTTTGTGAGTCTGACAGTGTTATGACAGTCTGACAGCAATGCTAAATTGGTGGAGCTGTAGGCAAAAAGCATTTACTGCAGTTTGGGTAAACTCAATTTGCCAACACGTCGTCATGCTAAGCAACGCACTTTTCCCATGCTGTTCATGCTGTATGCAAACACTGGAGTTTTTCGCAGTCACAAGCTCTTTGCGTTGTTGCTAACAGTGCAGCACAATGCAGATACAGATATGTTTTACCATTTAATGTAAATTCAACATTTGTAAAGCTCCAGCGGAGTTCCACTCTTCTCCCACAGTGCAGTCCTCCCCCCAAGTCCCCCTCTGGATACAGCTCAGAGAATAAGGATGCCCACGCATTCCACTTGAGTTTTTATGGAAAATTATGGTTACTGCAGTGTTCGCTTTGAGTTTATGAAAGTACTCGAACGGCAGAGATATGGTACCAAGCTGAGACTTGAAAATAATGGAAGCTTTGTTCAGAAACAGTGGTTTATGCTAGTTCCATACTGTGGCTGTTTTTTCACCTGTAGTGAAAGGATACAGTACGTTTACCTGACAATTTAAATTTGAGTCCAAACTAAGAGCTTGCAGTTTTGGACATATTTTCCAAACTTTCCAAGCTTCAGAACATTTCACATCTCAGTTGGTCTTAAGCTCCATTTTTTCAAATAGGGTCAGGAGAGTGTTTGGCTTGTGCCAAGATGTGGCCCAGAAAACATGAACATCTGCATTCAATATTCATTCACTGCCAAAAATCAACAAATGACACATTGGTCTGGAGTCTCCGTCATTATGGCATCCTCTCTGCAGAAAACATTAAGTCTGGCTAATAGCTTCAGCAGAGGCATTAGAGGTTGGAGGGGATGAGGTCCTCCATCATGCCGCTCCCCCTGAATGATCGACTGCGGCTCAACGAGGCTTTGGGGTGCTTAATAAGCACCAGGCAGATGTGATGCCCAACCTCAGAATCAACAAATCACTGCTGTTTTTTGCTTCTCTTCTGGCTGCAACACTTCCACAGTCTCTGGTGAAGCTTTTCATTTACAAGATCACTTTGTGTGACAGTGCGTGAGTGCGTCTGTTAGGTGGTACGTGTGTTCTGGGTAAGAATAAAGAAAGGGTCGATGGGTGGACGGATGGATGCATGGATGGAAGAGGATAAGGAATGGCAAAAAGGATGAGACGGGCCGCTCCTTTAACCAAGATCCTAAACCTCATTGCCCAGTTTAGCAGAGAGCTCATTGGATACACCGTCTTATCCGCCCGCTCAAACGCCAACCTCGGGGCATCCGTTCACAGTCAGAGAGAGATAGAGCTCTCTATGGTAAATGATCTTTTAAATGCTTCCTTTCATGTCTTGTTCCTCACCCTCCTCTCCATCTTGTCTCCTATTACAGCTCTGTTAGTGCTACTGGATAGTTTTACATCGGCATGTGGAAAAGCGGAGGCTGCGGAGCACCGAGTAGCTTCGAAGTTTCACAGCGTTCTGACCTCTACAACCACTGTGAGGCAGAAGGAGAATGATGAGTTGGACAAAGTTTGATAGAGGCAGTTCAGCATGTCTTCCAAAACGGCTGCCCCTGGATCCAAAGAAAATCAATTTATGTTTAAGAAGGTGTTACTCTTCATACACTGCGTTTCTCAGCTCTTCTACATGTTGGTAGCTCTAGAAACTGAAAATCTCATGATGGAAAAGGGTTAAGAGGTGAAGCTCGGCTTCTCACAGCTCCCTAAAGAGCAGCAGTCCACTTTGCTAGATTTAAAATCCAAATTTATAGTGGACCACACTCTGAACCCAGTTTAAAGTCAAAACATGGACAAAACCAGAGGGCTCTGACAAATGACATGATGTAATCCACATTGGACTATGGGGAGTCATTAAAGAAAGTGTGCCACTGATTAGAGGGAATCTCTGCTATTTTACACCCATTCTGCTCTTAAACTGAGAAGTGAACTAAGGTATAAGTTAATCATCCATCATCATTATGAGCCTATGAGCTCCTCTAACCTCTTCATCTCACTACAAAGCACTCTTTGTGGTGGTGTTTCTGCTTCCTCATGATCACCTGTCAAAACAAATAGCATGGCCAGTGCCATGTCATATTTCTCTCTGTAAGTGTTGCACTTTTTTTTAAATCCACAGTGGCTATCACTGATTCTAAATATTTCCTTCCATTGAAAACAGTTTTGTAATGTTTCCTGTGGCTCTGGAGAAGGTTTATCAAGTCAGAGATAACAGCCGCTGATGACTTCATCAGGGTTACCCTGGCCTGGGCCCGGAGATGACACGGAGAAATACGTGAGTGTTAACCAGACAGAAAATGGTCTAATGGCCAGGGTAAGCTTGGAGTTTGTACGATGTGTCGTTTAGCCACATCTGAAGGCAAAAGCGGGGCAAAAAAGCCTGCCGTCCTAGAGAGGTGAGACGCAATAATAGTTCAAATGGCGACAACTTCACACTGCGTGAAATTGGCCCTGTTGTCAGATTGGCAGTTTCGGCTAATAACAAAAATTGTCAGATGCAGACTCACAATTTCTACCTCGGGGAGTGTGGGGGTGAGGTTTCAGATACTATTCAGCGATCTGATAAGCACTGTTTAGATCGTAATGACAGACTATAGTGAGTTGCTGTATGGGGATTATAGGAGTCAGTGTTTTTGGAATTTGACACCTACTACTACTAAAATTCAAGATATCTTAGTTAGAGGCTGACCGATATATCAGCAGGCCGATATTATTGTACAATGTTAGTTTATGACGGGCAAGTTGTGTTGTGTTGTTATATTGCTTCCATTGTCTTCCTCAAATGTAAGTCGCTTTGGATAAAAGCGTCTGCTAAATGACTAAATGTAAATGTAAATGTAAATGTAAGTTGGTATTGGCCATGTATATGTCGGCCGGTAAAAAAAACAAAAAGCTGCAGTACGGAAATGCCACAGATATGTTGGGAGTTAATTTAGAAACTGAGAATTTCTAATTGCAAAAAGTACAGCTCAGTACATACTGTATCTTGGATATAGTTCTTTAATGACCAAATTCAAGGAATTCTTATAAAAAATGTGTATTAATGGTATGCTAAAAACAAAAAAAAACATGAATATCAGCCGATACGTATCGGCCTAAAAAATCCAGTGTCGGTCAGCTTCTTTTGACAATTCTTTTTTAAATTTGTCTCTCGCAAGTTCCCCTAATTAAAGACTAACTCAGTTAAGCTTTAAGACATCCCTTTCCACTACTGGGCTGGGGTGCATACTATGTAAATGCAAAATATCAGCTTCAAAGCAAGCAACTATTTAAAAATAAATAAATAAATAAATAAAAAAAACACAAAGCCATTCTTCCTCTGTATCAGGTAATATGTCCCTGCTGTGCCAACATTTATATCCATTAAGGATCATGCTTACAATTATAATGAAATGATGCAAATTCAACGGAAGCCCGTAATTAAGATATTATGACGCGGTCTGGTCTTTGTTCATTATGAGGCATTCAGTTTCTGTATGCTACCTTAATCATATGCAATTACATGAAATGATTTTAAACAGCTTTCACCATTTTCAAAGACAGTGGAAAATAATCCATAAAACATGACATGATTTTATTTTCTTACCAATGTGAAACTGAGTGATTATTCGGCTTGCTTTCAAAAAGCACATCTATCTAAAAGAATACTCCAAAAAAACTTGAAATAATTAATTTTTGGGGTAGTGTGTTTTGACTTTTGTCTGCTTAAGTAGACACAAGGTATTTCTGTCATTTCTACACTGGAGTATAGTCTACATACAGAGTTTTTTGCTCAAAGGTGGAAACATTTAAATTCCTGTAAATTACATGAAATTGAACATTAGCAAAGTGGACAATTGCAGTAGCAAAAAAACAGCATATACTGTAGATAAGAACATGGCTTATAGAGAAGAGACAATGGGTAATTAGAACATATGAGAACAGCAGTAATTTACAAATATGTAAATTGAAGGGTAAGGACAGCAGAGAAATGTGCCATCAATGCTGTAAAGGCAGCCAGCACTGTTTTTTGCTACGTAATTGTGAAATCTACCCATGAGAAAATGGTGACACAAGAGCGAAATGCTCTGAGAAACAAAAAAGCCATTATTTCTAATCAAAGGCTGGCATTTATTCTATGGGAATTTAGTCCATGGGATTATCTCTAATTCTAAGCGCAAAATTGGTTGCATCCAGGCTTTCTGTTATTTGAAAGCTTAATAGTAGACAATGATTAGAGAACACAAAATTAGGTGGAAGTCATTTTCATTACGGACCCATCAAAAAAATATTTCCCATCATTGATTTGATCAGAATTGATTTATTCTGAGTTTTTATCTGAATTCTCAGAATTTCTATCAGGTTTAGTCATTAAAACAGATAAAGCAATTATTGTAGGTAATTTTAATATTCATGTGGGCGTTAAAAAGGTTAGCCTTAGTACTGCGTTTATCTCATTATTAGACTCGATTGGCTTCTGTCAGTGTGTACATAAACCCACTCACTGTTTTGGCCACACCCTCGACCTTGTTCTGGTATAATTCAAATTGAACATCTAACAGTCTTTCCACAGAATCCTTCACTATCAGACCATTATTTAATAACTTTTGAACTCCTATTACTGGAGTACACACCAGTAGTCAAATACTACTACAGTAGAGGTCTATCTGATAGTGCTGTAGCTAAATTTAAGGAAGTAATTCCATCTGAATTTAACTCAATGCTATGTCTTAACATAACAGAGGACTCTTATGCAAATTTCAGTCCGTCCCAAATTGATCATCTTGTTGATAATGCTGCAGGTTCACTGCGAACGACACTTGATTCTGTTGCTCCTCTTAAAAAGAAGATAATAAAACAAAAAAGGGTAGCTCCATGGTATAATGCTGAAAAAATTAAAGCAAACATCACAAAAACTTGAAAGGAAATGGTGTTCCAACTATCTAGGAGATTCTTGTTTAGCCTGACAAGATAGTCTTAAAATATATAAGAAGGCCCTCCGTAATGCCAGAGCAGCCTACTACTCATCACTAATAGAGGAAAATAAGAACAACCCCAGGTTTCTTTTCAGCACTGTAGCCAGGCTGACAGAGAGCCACAGCTCCATTGAGCCATGTATTCCTGTAGCCCTCAGCAGTAACGACTTCATGAGCTTCTTTAATGATAAAATTTTGACTATTAGAGAGAAAATTAATCACGTCCTTCCCTCAGCTGGTGCCAACCGATTTTCAAGCATAGAGGCGTTGGAGGGAGCTGTGAAACCTGATGTGTACTTGCTTTCCTGTCGACCTTATTCAACTAACGTCGACAATTTCTTCATCTAAGCCTTCGACCTGTCTCTTAGACCCAATT
>CM022475.1:1165810-1196649 GCA_011952105.1 Coreoperca whiteheadi | reverse complement strand
GGAGGGACTACGTCTCTCGGCTGGCCTGGGAACGCCTCGGTATTCCCCCGGAAGAGCTGGAGGAAGTGTCGGGGGAGAGGGAAGTCTGGGCGTCTCTGCTTAGACTGCTGCCCCCGCGACCCGGCCCCGGATAAGCGGTAGAAAATGGATGGATGGATGGATGATTTAAGATTTTTCTGTCAGCAAACAAAAGTAATATCTTGATATTATTGTTGGGCCTTGCTAAGCTAAGGCTAGCTGAGCATCACGGCCATGTGGAAAAGACAAAGGAATCTTGGCCTGTTGTAAAGAGAAAAGCCTGGTTGTTCACACTGAAGTCTTAACTGAAACTCAGACCTGACCCTGAATCAAAGCAGCTCTCAGTTGACCCCAACTTTACAGGCTGTGATTGGCTGTGAGGTGGAAACCCGGCCCACAACGATGACGTCACCGAGGTTATAAAGGATGGCAACACCTGCTCCGCCATGTTCTTTCCACAGCAACGGTTGTTGCGACAGGAGGACACCTCAACTCTCTCTCCAGTTAACGCCACGTTACCTCGAGACGACGCTTCACGTGACTTTAATTCCCTAGGAAGGACAGATCCGGCTCGAGTTAACAGACTATCAGTGTTCGTGAAACACTTTTGGATCCCCGGCCGTTCATCCTGAACACCTTGCCTGCAGAAGAAGCCAGCCCACTCATCAAGAGCTTTGCTGCTTAAAGAAGAGCCAAGGAGCCAAAGCCACTAGAGGGCCAGAGAGCTAAAGCCCGCCCGCCTTCTTCCGACATCCTGCGTATCACTCGCCTCGCCCGCCGACGGAAAACGCTAATCACAGCCGCTGATCACGGCCCTCTACGGTTAAGTGGTCCCCAAGTAAGAGGCTTTAATTCCCTGGGCAGAGTTAGATATTATAACGGTTAAATAAACATTATTGCACAGTCCCTCCAGGATTTCGTGGGCCTTTTTCGTGATTGTTGCTGCCTAAAATGTCTGATGTTGCGGCCGCTTTTTTTAAAAGCTGCGATGAAAGTTGCAATGTTTTGGTATTTGTTTTTCTAGGTTAAAATGGCAAAGGTAGATCGATTTTTACTTAAAGTGCTCATATTATGCTTTGGATTGGTACGCGGACGTGTAGCTGACAGAGGCACTTCCGTATGACGGTGACGTCAAGTACTAATCCTCGGGCCGATGCCTACGACGTCTCAGCTGCAGTGGAATAACGTTACAGACACGCGAGCTAGAGTTTACACATTTAGGGGATTCCAGAATAAGCTAACAACCATCGAAAACGTTAACCTAGCTAGCCACCACAAGTCATTACAGTCTGCAAACACCAGTCAGAAACTTGTCAACAGCTAACTGTTAGCTAGCTACTATGTCTTTACTGTCTGTTGGCAGAAAGGGAGTAAAAGCTTCATTTAATGTGGAGTAACGTAACTGGTAGCTTAGCTCGCTACACTTTCCAAGTAGCTTGCCCAACATTGTGCACATCTTGCAAAACAGTTTACCCCCGTTACGTAAAGAACATCTGGATACTGTTTTTTACGGTCCTTTGCTGTTATTTTTGTGGGTAAATGTGAGATGTTGGCAGCACACATGTTTGCAGCGTCTTCTCAACAAAACAATTAAGTGAGTTTGCTGACATATGACGCCGCTTAGCAGGAGACCGCGATTGGTCAAAGTTGCAGAAAAGTTGCGGTGCTTGGTCAAAATTACGAGTCGCACTGATTTCACCGGGATTTGTTGAAGTTGCGTTAATAGTTGCGATCGCGACATTGAGAAATCCTGGAGGGACTGATTGTATATTTTAAAGAGCAGTTGCCTGTGGTTATTGTGATAATAGCTGCTTCCAATAGATAGTGCTCGGATTCACCCTTCACTGTCCTTCAGTAATGTGAGGTAATATTCAATTATCAGCATCAGACTGTTTTTCGCCCAGAGTTCTTGGTAACTGACTGGATTATGTTGAGGCACAGATCTCAGGATATGCAATCCTTGATATGGAGATAACTCTGTTTTGATGTTAACGGTCAACACCACCATCACTGGCCGGATTACAACAACAACGAGACTTCATATCGGGTGGACATCAACAATCTTGCAGAGTCCTGCACAGAGAACCATGTTCTGCTCAACGTCAGAAACACCAAGGAGCTGATCTTTGATTTTAGAAAAAAGGAGGCAAAGACACACGCTCCTGTCTACATCAGTGGAGCTGAGGTGTAGTAGGTGAACAGTTTTAGGTTCCTGGGAATCACCCTCACAGATAATTTATCACGTACGTGCCGAACCGCAGGTCGTGATCCGTACGGATCCCTGATCAACTGTCCGTTACACCCCTAAAGTACAGAGAAATCCTTAATGAAAGGAGTCCAGAACACTCAGGACCTCAGACTGAGCCGAAGGTTCACCTTCCAACAGGACAATGACCCATAGCGCACCACCAAGACTAAACAGGTATGGCTTAAGTCCAACTCTGTGAGTGTCCTTAAGTGGCCCAACCAGAGCCCAGACTTGAACACAATCAAACATCTGCGGAAAAATTGTTGTCCACTGACAGTCCCCATCCAACCTGACAAAGCTTGAGGGGATCTGCAGAGGAGAATGGCGGAAAATCCCCAAAGGGTGCAAAGGTTGTCTCGGCAAGAAAACTTGAGGCTGCAATCACTGCAGCTTCTGCCACTCCAAGTGGTATAAATGCAAACTTGACCAAACCTACTGAGAAAAAAAAAAAAAGACGAGGCCGAGCCTAAACATTGACACATTGGGATCACTGTGTCTTGGATGAAAACTGACACATTAACCACTGTCATATAATAAAGTTTAAAAAGCTGTTCTCCTGAATCTATGACGACAAGGCTGTGAGAGTAATTCTGACAAAAAAGGTTGGGAACCACTGGTTTAGTGAAAAGATTTACTCAATTTTCTATAGATTGGTATATTCAGTTGATAGTACACATTCACTGCACATATACACCAGGGAAAATAAATATTTTACACATCAGCAATTTTATCAGTAAGGGTATTTCTAAGTGGCCTATTGATACAAAATTTCCACCAGATGTAGCCATCAAGTCAAATATTGAATTGAGTCATAATAAATAAAGTGAAATGACAGGAAATAAGGATTGAACACACTTTATTTAAAACTTTGTAGAAAAGCCTTTGTTGGTGATTACAGCTTCTAGATGCCTCTTGTATGGAGAGACCAGTCGTCTGCATTGCTCAGGAGTGATTCTGGCCCAGTCTTCCACACAAATGGTCTTAAAGCTTGAAAGTTCCTTGGGCCTCTTAAGAACTTTGATCTTCAGTTCTCTCCATAGATTTTCAATGGGATTTAGGTCAGGTGATTGACTGGGCCATTCAAGCAACTTGATTTTCTTTCTTTGAAACCACTTCATTGTTTCCTTGGTCTTGTGTTTGGGATCATTTTCTTGCTGAAATGTCCACCCTATTTTCATTTTCAGCTTTCTGGTAGATGGCAGCAGATTTTTATCCAGAATGTGCCGGTACATTTCTCCATTCATCCTGCCTTCAAAAATATGAAGTCTGCCAGTACCCCTTGCTGAAAAGCAGCCCCAAACCATGATGCTTCCACCCCCAAACTTAACTGTTGGTATGGTGTTCTTGGGGTGGTGGGCAGTGCCATTTCTTCTCCAAACATGGTGTGTAGAATGACTGCCAAAAAGTTAAATTTTGCTTTCATCTGACCATACTATCTCCCAATAATCCACAGGCTTCTCCAAGTGCTCTTTCGCAAACGTTAACCAAGCCTCAACATGCTTTTTGTTCAGCAATGATTCTTGCATGGTGAGCGTACATGGATGCCATGGCGGTTCAGTGCATTGCTTATAGTTTTTTTTGAAACCCTACCTGCTGATGCAAGGTCTTCCTGATGTTCTGCCCGAGTGGTTCTTGGCTCTTGGAGAACTCTCCTGATTATTCTTTGGACTCCTCGGACAGGGATCTTACGTGGAGCACCTGACCATGGCCGATTTATGGTGAACTGATGCTCTTTCCATTTCCGGATAATGGCCCCGACAATGCTTACAGGAACATTCAGCATTCTGGAAATGCGCCTATAACAATTCCTATCAAAATGCTTCTCAACGATAAGATTACAAAGATCATGAGAGAGGTCTTTGCTTTTACCCATCAAGAAGTCTTTCCTGTGTGCCTCCCTTGGCTAATGAGAAGCCTTTATAGGCCATCAATTAGGACTAAAGCAGCTGATATCAATTAGTACTGATAGGGGACAAGGTTTCTCTCTCAATACTGACAGATTTCAGGTAATCTCCTGGCTTTCTATGCCATTTTGCACCTTGTTATTCTCATGTGTTCAA
This sequence comes from Coreoperca whiteheadi, assembly GCA_011952105.1. NCBI lineage: Eukaryota > Metazoa > Chordata > Actinopteri > Centrarchiformes > Sinipercidae > Coreoperca > Coreoperca whiteheadi. The sequence continues at coordinate 1,192,323 of CM022475.1, read as the reverse complement.
TACTTATTCCCTGTGTCATTTCACTTTAATTAAATAGGACTCAACTTATATACTTAACTATTCTGATTTCTTTGTATGAATTCAATATTTGGCTTGAAATTTTGTGTCAATAGCCCACTTAGAAATCCCCTTACTGATAAAATGCTGATACTCAAATACTTATTTTACCCACTGTAATTTAGTAACTCATAAAAGACACCAAGTCTTTTACTCTTTAAAAACAACAGAAAATAATTGAAATACATGTGATATTTATTGCACAAACATTTGGAGAAATCTAATAGATAAGGCTGTAAAACATATGTAAAAGAGAACATCAGTACTTTAAATATTTTTAACATTAATATAAATAGCATCTGACACTTGCTTTCAGAGAAGAGGCAGCTTAGTTATCTGTTGTGGAAAAGGGACTCTTCTCAGTTCATCATAAAAGGGGTTACAAACTTCACATGTTGTTGTTGAACTACATTATACTCCATGCCTGGATGGAGACTCATAGCGTCAGACTGAAACAGGAAGCACTCAGAAACACAGCACTATCTGGTAGCCCCTCACCTACACACCGCAGACCCACAAAGCATAAACATAACACTTGGAAAAGGAATAATGACTAAAAGAAGCCCACACAGCAGACCAGGACCTTGCACAGTATTTCTGTGGGTGTTACAAATAACAACCATGCAATCGTGTTAGACTTCAAACAAACTATTCTTCAAGGGTGCAACCTCTCCATAGCAGTCTGGTGTTTGCTGAGGCGGTGTGAAAAGGTGAGCTGGGCATTGTCGAGGAACGTGTCGCTAATAAAAGTTTGCCTGTTTAGAGGTCAAGCCACAATAGTTCTGCCAGCCAGTCCATGCTTCCCCCCCTGGAAATAACAGCCCACACCTTCAAGAGCTCTCAAATCATTCCATACAGATTCCTCTGGGCTCAGAGAACAGGCCTTGCATTGCAAAAGCATATGGAGAACAGGCCCTGGGAAGTCTGCTCTCAGTGCCAAGTAAATGGGCCGTGTTGCAGGGAGATATTGTAGAGAAAAGTGCTGAGCATAGCTTGTTTGAATCCCGGCAGAGTAAAAGTGCATTAGGAGTTTTTAACCTTTTGATGATATGTCTGAGATTGAAGGAGTGCGAGAAAACTGACAAGGGGAGTAATCAGGGAGGGTGCAGAGCTTGTTGATAACAGGAAGCAACGTGGAGTGCGGTAACAATTCTTTGAGCTGCACGTTAAAAACTCACAGATGTGCAAACCTACACATTAACCCAACTAGTGACTGTAGCTGACATCAGGGAATGGTATCAGAACCATGAGGCAGCACCATTTATCAGCCAACTAATCGAAAAGGTCATGACATCGAATTATGGTGCCATCACCATCTAGTCGTGATGTCGATAACATCAAGTCGTGACATCAAGTTTTGATGTCACAACTGTTGGGATTCAACACATGAGTTCATTCATATGGGTGATTTTAACTGAACTTTGATTTAAGGACGGCATTCCCTTTTGTGCCACAATCTGTGAGTACACAGCTATTGATGTCGGTCTGATGTGTGACCCAGAGGTGACCAGGTCACTAAAACAGGTCAGCGACCTCAGCCTTCCCTCTCTTCCCTAATAGATGACATTGATGAATCGCCCCAGCCCTACTAAACACACAAAACAGAATAATTGTTCCCTTTTTTTAAATCAACAACCTGCACACAGTGCTGGTACAATTATGTTAATAGTAATCAACATTATTATTACCTTAAATGTTTTCCCTACCTTGTAAGCCTACACATTCTTTCATTAATGCTGTTAGTATTATTTTCTATATTCTCTAAGGTTGCCTTACTTGTAAACACAGTACTGTGGTCTCCGTGGGTTTCCCCTGTATAAATACCTACAGTAGACAGCGGTCTAGACGCCCCTAGTTTAGAGAAGCAGACAGGACCACCATGGAAAACTGAAGCTGTTATATCCATATGCTCTCTTCAAGTAATTTTACGTCGCAGAACATGGGAACTGCTGGTACAGCGCTGCCTCAACCCGTATACGTAAAATTGCTTTTTTGTCAAAGGGAGGCTGGTGTTGACTTTGGAGTGAGCAATATATAGTGTCAGTTTCCCATTGGAAAGGCTGTCTGACGGCAAGGTAAGACAAAAATTTATTAATTCATTTAGAATACACTTACATGGAATATTGATTTTTTTTAGGTGGGCCTTTTTTAGGTGGCTTTTTGTTGCTACCCAGGTCCACAGCAGTGCATTGGTTAGATTGCGTGCTGGTACTTTGGTCTGCTTCTCCAAACTGAGGGCATGCCAAACGCCGTCTAAAGATTGCAGATCTGGGTTTTTTTAGACAGCTTCGGTACCAGGGCACGCATCTATCTCCTCAGTCACAAAGGGCTTGATGGCAGAACCTCGCAAATATGTTGCGCTGGTTACAGATTGAGCACATCATTTGATTGAAACAGTCTAGCCAGCTGCTTGCTACTAGCTAGCTAACTTTAGCCAGGCGCAAATGTTACCCTGGCTGTTTGGGAGTATGTTATTTTTTGGTAGTATATAATGCTACATTATAAACAGCAAATGTGTGTTGAAATCGGCTGCAGGAGCGCCAGTTAGCTGCGGTGTGTTTACAGCTAACGTTACTCTAATCCGACCACTTTTTTCAGTAACGAGTAATCTAACGTGTTACTATTTCAAACCCAGTAATCAGATTAAAGTTACTTATCCAAGCCACTGTGCGTTAATATTTTTTTCATTTTCCTTAATAAAAACATATTTTCGCTTTCTTCTCGCATCTCGGGGAGTCAAGTCACGTGTTCAGCATGAGGACAGATCACGTCACATGTAATAATACATATCACGCAGAAACAACAATGGAGCGAGGAGAGAGATGCGCGTTTTCTAGCTGGAAATACAGACACTATTTTGAGTTTGTGTCAGCTAAAGATGGCAAGATTAAGGTTCAGAAACAGAAAATACTACATCCAGTGTAAAGAAACATTTGGAGTTGCAGCACTGCACGGTGAAACTTACAGAGCGAGCCCCAACATGTGGTGCGAAGCAGAGAGCAGAAGGCCCCCCCAACACCCAAACAACAACAGCGGGACTTCGGTAAAAACAAGTATTTATGTTAAGTGAATTCAAGGAAGACTGGCATTATTTAATTTTTTATAAAAACGTATTTTTTCAGGAAATAATTTTAAAGTTCAACTTAAAATGTTTGGAGATACATTGTTGACATCACAAAAAATGCACTTCCAATAAAGTGAGTGTTTGCAAAACCAGCGGTCATTGTTATGCTGAGACGGCGGGGGTGTTATCTAATAAAGTAACTAATAAAGTAACTTGTAATCTAACTTAGTTACTCTTAAAGTCAAGTAATCTGTAAAGTAACTAACTTACTTTTTAAACGAGTAATCAGTAATGAGTAATTAGATTACTTTTTCAAATTAACTGTGGCAACACTGGGTGTTTGTATGTGGTCGTGGTGAAGTACATAAACGCCGCAGCTGTGTTACTAAATTGTGTCCTATATAAATTCTGTTTATGACAGTTTACAGATCATTTTTCAGGTTTTGTTTTAAACCTATTTCTTTGAATGGAGCAAAATAAATATAATTATTACATTTTATGATGTAAGTTTCTGGCATTTCTTAACTGTAATTTATTATATTATTATTTTATATTTAATGGTGTTTTTATTATGCCACTAACAACTAACAACTCTAGATTATATTGATGTAACAATATCAAGCCCAGATGTCACAACATCAGGTCATGACATTAGGTTATGATGTCACAACTTCAGCTAATTATGTCACAATATCAGGCCATGATATCACAACATCAGGTCATGATATCAGCTTGTGATCAGCCGCCTAACTGAAAAGTGCTGACATTAAGTTATGATGTTGGGTTTCATGCAATGTCAGGACCGTCACACAAAACAATTAATGAGCCACCTGACCTAAATGTCTCATGGTCTAAGCACAAGATGTCGCTGGATTTGTAGCTATATAAATAGTTTTCAAATTCTGCTGTGACTGATAGAGAATGCCACTTAAAATGAACTCAAGTGAAACCTTTACAATGCAAAATCCACCCACACATTTGTCTAACTGGGCCAAAATAAACACTCAAAGTGAATTATATTTCTTGTCAGTTCTGCTAAGGTAAAACATGCTGCCCACTGAGATGTACTGTATTTACCTTGAGGCAAGAAACACTGGTATAAAACCTTTCAAAAGAATGCGTCAGTCGGTTACATTTGTGGACGAGCCATGAGTAGTCAGCGTGTGCTTGACCAAAGCACAACGTGCACAAAGAAGTGGTGTATTCACAAAAGAAATTGAGAAATGGGAATTTGTATTGGCTCAGTTTCTGTGGAAGGGTCACGCAGATCTGCTTTATGATAGAGTTCCAGATTTTAAAATGCATTAGCTAAGGCCTTTGAGAGAGGGGAACAAAACTGAATTGTGATTATTGAAGAGTCCCTGCCTCAATCCTCACAGATATCAGTGCAGATTTATCCACGTATAGAATGCAAGAGTTGTAACATCTGGAGGTTTGCTAACTTTTTAACCTGACCTTAATATAGACAAACATTTTGTCACCTCAATCACACATATTCATACACTGATGGCAGGTGCCAACTGCCCATCAGTAAAAAGTCAGTAACTCATTCACACACTCTCACACAGCCTTCTGAATTTGGGGTTCAGTATCTTGCTCAAGGACATTTGGCTGGGGGAAGCCAGGATCGAACCGCAGACCTTCCGATCGATAGACGACCCACTCTGCCACCAAGCCACAGTCAGCCATGTCAGTCTGCTGTTTGGTACCAGCAGTGAGACTGAACCAAAAAACACATTTGCAGACCAAAAACCAACACGATGAGCTGAAAGTCACTAAAAGGCCCTACAGTGCTAAACGGACCTGCAGTCAGGTGATCATTTTCTGTGGGTTCATCACTATGAGCAACACCTCTCAGATTAGACATGGTTGTTTGATCCATAGTTCATTTTAAAATATTTATAGAGTGCAGCTTTAAAGAATTGTGACAAAGATATAGTGGGACACTTTATAGTTGAAAAATAACCTTGTCAGTGCTCTCTGGTGGATAAACTATGTAATGGCCTCACTGTTTCTAAATGACTTCAAACATACAGATATATGGCATTTCTTAACTGTAATTTCTTGTTACTTATCGGCCAACAAATAAACTGATAATAGATTTGCGCAAGGCTAAATGATTGTTGATATATCAGCCCAGCCAATTTATTGGCCTGTTAAAAATACATGAATTAATTATATTTTTATGATAGAATTGACTATTGCTTAAATAAGTTGTTCATTGCTTTATGATTAAGGCTGGCTGAAGGTCATACAGATTTTTATCTTATTTATGGAACATACTAATGTTAGCTATTACATTACTTGTATTAAGACAGGTGCAAATACTGGTGCTGCCACAGCCTCAGTGTTTCCCCTATATGTATTCAACAGCAGCGCAGCTGCTAAATGATTCAGTTAAAAACTGAAGCGTCACCAACATCAGCATAATTTGATGCTTTTCTTTACAAGAAAGAAAGGAGATGTGAGTTGGTTGATGAAAAGAGAGTAAATAAGGCATGTATTTTGAGTTACAGTGAGAAGGTCTAATCATAACGTACTCCTCATAATAGTACTAGACACTGGACTTGAACAAAAACAAAAGCTAACTCAATAATTTACAGTGTTTGTGATAAAACTATTGTCAGTGCGTGACTGATAAAAATATACATATACATTTCTTATGTTGATTGAAGTTGAAAATGAAACTAATGGAATTATCTGTTGATGGTGCCACAAATGATGTATCATCGATCTACCAGTCCTTTTCTTCAAAGTATAATTCATATCCCTAATTGTATACCACAGAATGTGATGTTCAGTAGGGTTCTGGGTTTAACATGCAGAGAATAAGACAGCTTTTTCCGATGTATATTTACCACTTTTTTGGCAGAATAAATAAACTTAGCATCTAAATCCTAATATGTTGCTGTCAAGTAGCTGAGGATATGATCAAAGCATGAAAAAAATGAAGATGATGGTATTCAAATCCTTTTTGGGGGGGATGAGGACTCCCAGCTTTATTGTTTCCCCCCTCCCTTTCCACACCAACGTTAAACCCTTGCGCTAACTGCATAGTCAGAGATTGAATTTATAGACCTATAATCAAAAGAATTAGACTTCTTAAGTACCACTAAACTCTATTATCCGAAAACATTAAATTCCACACTGTGCCAAAATCCAAAATGATCAGTATGCTGTCAAAATGTCCCTGCTTGTGGGCGCATTGGGTGTGGTCCTGATGTAGAAACATCAGTGGCAAAAATTGGATCAAATTCAAGATTTATTCATGAATATAACATTGTAATGCCTAGATGGTGTGGGTTTTTACTGGGCTATGTTTTCTGTTATGATTTAATTAGCTAAACAAAGCATTTTATTAAACATAATTAGACATCTAAAACTCTGTACAAATGTGTCTAAAGCTCTTCTCGTGTTAGCAGGAAAGCTAAATATCTTCCAGCAGGGTGCTAAATAAAACTCATGCACTTCAGCACAAAAATCGTAGGGCAAACACTGATTGTGAGGCTTTTGGGGCCGCTAAACCTGCATAAATACGACAAAAAGAAACTGTGTACCTGGTTTACCAAATATTAACATTGATTTTCTCAGGTGTTCAAATACTTATTTGCAGCTGTATCATACAAATAAATAGTTAAAAAATCATATATTGTGATTTCTGGATTTTTTTCTTTTAGATTATGTCTCTCACAGTGGACATGCACCTATGATGACAATTTCAGACCCCTCCATGATTTCCAAGTGGGAGAACTTGCAAAATAGCAGGGTGTTCAAATACTTATTTTCCTCACTGTATATTCAAGACTACTTTTCCCACATGTGTATTAACATTTTAGATTTGTGCAAAACAATATAATGGTAAATACAAAATAGGTCTACATAGATGTATAATGTTAAATAAAGCACGAATTTGCTGCAAAGCTGGCCTTATATGGTGGGAAGTATTCATCTGGTTTCCAGGAGCAATTCAAATTTAAACTAAATGACGTTCTACTAAAGGCGGTCAATGAGTAAATAAATCATAGCACAATTACTAGGGCAGGTAATTGAACCTCAGTACTTTCTTGGTACTGTCAGAAATGTGTCCGTAGAACACGAGTATCAAAAACGCTACAGTACTGAAAGCTGGCATCAACTGCCAGGTCAGATTTGTAATCTTGTTTACATCCTAGTTCCAGAATTAAAGCTGCACTAATCAATATTTTTATATTAACTATGGATCAAGTGACTACTGTATATGTAATGTAGGGCTGCAACAACGAAACGATAAAAATCGATTATTAAAAGAGTTTGCAACGAATTTCTTTATCAAATCGTCGTGTGATTATTACACCACTTGAGCACGAAGCAACAATTTAAAAAAAAAAAAAGAGCGGAGGTAAAGGAAAGACCATCGGAGAGACCCGTAACGTTCTGAAACACACGGCGGAGGCAGAGAAATCACTATGATCCAAGTCATCCACGGTGTGGGAGCATTTCACACTAAATACATCGAAAAGGTGTGTTAATTGCAAGATATGCAAAAGCGATGGGGAGTGAGAGAGAGAGAGTGTGAGACTTACATTTACTCCGTTACACTTACTTGAGTAACTTTTTGGAACAAAAATTTGTTCTAAGAGTAGTTTTACTGCAGCGGTCAGGCATGTCCATGCCATTCCTCGGGGATTTCCCGCTACAGTAGCGTTTCAGGTAACCGAGGCCGCTGCTCCAGGTCCCCCAGGTGCCGGCCTGGAGAGGCTATTCCCCCTGAGGAACTTTCTGCTCGCTTGGGAAGCTTTACCCGGCGTGTCAATATGGGTTTTGCGCACCGTCTGATACGGTTACGAGCAACAGTTCTAGGGCTGAACGATATTCTGTTTTAACATCGACATCGCGATGTCCGCGTGAGCGATAGTCACATCGCCGGAACATGCGATGTGAAGGCTAGTAGGCCATGGTGTATTAAGAGAACGGTAGCACCAGGGTAGCACGCAGTAAACACGAGTTTTTTGTATGGCTTGTTGCTGGGATGACATGCACGTTCTGAGTGCCTGCACAGTGATTGGTTCACTGTGCCGCTGCTCACCGCTCACAGCCAACATTCACTGCTAAAAAGTCGAAATCATCTATTTGGGACTATTTCGGCTACAAAAATGAGGATGTTGACCAAAAAGAGGTACTTTGCATGGAGTGTCATAAAGTTGTGGCCACAAAACAAGGAAACACCACCAATTTGTCTGATCAGTTAAAACGGCACCACAAAGCTCTTATGACGAATACAAAGTCAAATCTGGATGTTAACCAAAACAAACAAATATTTGTGATGCCTTTGCCAGTGTGACACCTTACCGGAAAGGTTCTCAACGACAGAAATAACAGACGCAATAACATTTCATATCGCTAAATATATGATGCCATTAAATACCGTCTCCAAAGAGGGATTTAAGAAATGATCCGAACGCTTGACAGGCAGTATGTTATACCATCCCGCACATATTTTTCCCAAGTTGCGATAAAAGAGCTGTATGAAAAATGCAAATCTAAGATTGAAGCACGTGGAATACTATGCAACTACAACAGACTTATGGTCCAGCAGGACAACGGAGCCCTACATGAGTCTGACGGTCCATTTAATCACAGAGGACTTCAAGCTAAAAAGTCACTGTTTGCAGACGGCATTTTCCCGGGAAGTCATACAGCCGAGAATATCGCAGAGGCCCTGAGAGAAGCGGTGTCTGCTTGGGGCTTAGATGAGACACGTCAAGTCTGTTTAACAACAGATAATGCAGCGAACATGGTAAAAGCTGCCGATGTGAACAAGTGGACCAAGCTACAGTGCTTCGGCCACAGACTGCATCTTGCAGTTGGTGAGTAATGACCATGATCTTTATCCTAAATAAATATACATTTTTACTCAGATGTTACTTAATAACCTGTCCTGAACCTGACAAAACTTGTAAAATAAATGTATTGCATGTGTGCATGTAGAGCTTTAAAACACAAGAAAAAAAATATAGACACTAAACATTTAATTTTAAACAACTTATTATTGAATCAGTGGCAAAAAAATTGTTTTATGAGCACATTTGAGGAGCTCTTTTCCAAAACGTGATAACTCAATTTCAGTAGTTTTCAGGGAAAATGAAATGTTTTACCTAGACCCACACATTTTGTGAATATTCAACTTATCCTGTTAAATTTTTTTGCTCAGTCTGAACATAATGATAATTAAATCAAACAACTATATTGTTGTTGATAAATTCAAAGTAAATTTTTTTTCGCATTGTTTTGTTTGTTTTTTCCGCTTAGAAAATGCAGTGAAAAAGGATGGCCGCATTGATCGTGCTGTAGGAGTCTGCAAGAAGCTGGTGCGCCACTTCTCTCATAGCTGGAAGGCCAGCGATGCCCTGGCAAATGTCCAGAAGGAACTCAATCTACCATCACATTGTCTCATCTCAGAATGCCAAACAAGATGGGGTTCCAGACAGATGATGATCAGCAGGATATTAGAGCAGCAGCAGGCTTTAACTTAGGTCCTGTCTGCAGACAAGAAGCTGCGGCATCTAATTCCAACCTGGCAAGGTATAGATGTCCTGGAATCTGTAAGCAAGTCACTGGGCCCAATGCTGGATTTTACTGATGCACTTTCAGGGGATGAATATGTCAGTGTCTCCTTTTTAAAGCCAGTTCTTCAGCTCTTCAACACTTCACTACTGGAAATGCGAGAGGAAGACACAGACCTGACCAAGAACATAAAGAAGAAGATGCTGGACTACCTTAATGAGAAATACGAAGATGATGATACTCAGAAGCTGCTAGATATGGCATCTTTTTTGGACCCCCGGTTCAAGATGGACTTCATCAGTGCAGACAAGAAGACCCAAGTTAAGGCCAGAGTGGCATCACAGATGATGGAATGCCAGGAGAAATCAAGCTGCAGCACTGACGTGGAGCCCAACGTTACTAGTGCACCCCAGGCAAAGAAAGCAAAGAAGTCATTGGGAAGCTTCTTTAAACAGAGTGAAACTGCAGCAAAGGGTGATTCCTCTTTGACCCTAAAGGATGTTTTGGAAGCAGAGTTAAACACCTACCTGCTAACACCTCCAATAGACAAAGAGGAGGATCCACTTGCATGGTGGAAAGTACACAAACTAAGCTTTCCTCATCTCGCCAGACTTGCCCGCAAATACCTGTGTATTCCTGCGACAAGCTCGCAGTCAGAGAGACTTTTCAGTACTAGTGGCAACATCGTCACTTGCCAACAAACCTGTCTCAAGCCTGCAAAGGTTGATAGACTTGTGTTCTTAGCTAAAAACCTTGAGTAAGCAAAGCATACAGCATACATGATCATGATCATGCTAAAGAATACTCAGTTTAGCCACTTTTTTACTTTTGCTAAGAAAGGTTGACTTAAAAACAAAAGATTGTGAACCAAAATGCTTCTAAGTTGTTTTATAAAAAATATATTTATTTTAAGATATGTTATGAACCATTCAGGGGGGTTGGTGTTGTAAAGCTGCTGTTTAAATGTGTTCGGCTTTTCTGTTTACAGGAATATTTTCTCTTATCTGTTTAGAAGATTTAATACAAAATATATTGAAGTTTTATTTCATTTTGCTTATTTCATATATTTAGCCATGATTATGATGACCAACACCAACACTGTTTTACTTTGGCACTTTGGCTAAGAAAAGTTGACTTAAAAGACTGTGAACCAAAATGCTTATAAGTTGTTTTATAAACAATATATTTATTTTAAGTTATATTGTTGTAACCCAATCAGGGGGGTTGGTGTAAAGCTGCTGTTGTATTTAAAAATGTGTTCTGCTTTAAATAAATGTTCTAATTTTGGAATAAAATATTAAGTGACCTTTTTGTCACTTGTAATGAAGCTTGCTTATTAGTGAAATTATTAATATCATGGAATGGTAATTATTGACTTTAGCCTGGATTGATGGCTCTCAATATTGCAATATATATCGTTGGGGAAAAAATATCGCAATGTAATTTTTTTCCAATATCGTGCAGCCCGAATCAGTTCCGGTCCAGACCCCCCAAGATTCCAAGGGATTCTGGAAACCAGGGTCGACCGAGCACAAGCACAGGTGATGGAGCATGAAATACATTCTCTCTTGAACAAAGGGGGCATAGAACAAATCCCTGCCTGCGAGATGCATACCGGGTTCTACAGCCAGTACTTTATAGTCCTGAAGAGAGACGGTGGTTTCCGCCCCATTTTAGATCTTCGTCACCTGAGCTGTAACCTCTGGTTCTGCCGGCGTGCGTCACGTGTTGACGTGTTAACCCAATCAAGATTGGTCTAGTTGATACAGAGATTCAGAGGCGGTCACACTGAGGGCGTTCCCCATAGCGTCAGCTGACGCAGCGTTTCGTTCCCTATCTGGAAACCATGTTTACATACTTAACCTGGGACGTTTATCACGCCTGAGTTAAATTTCTCTAGCCACACCCAGGCCTGATTACTGCCACACCTGTCCTCAATCAAGAAATCACTTAAATAGGACCTGCCTGACAAAGTGAAGTAGACCAAAAGATCTTCAAAAGCCGAGCAAAAGACAGCATCTGTCTCATCTGCAGACACTAAAGCATCAGGACTGCTCCTCTGCAAGTTTTAAATGACATCATGCTGAGATCAAAGAAATTCAGGAACAAATCAGTCTGGAAATGTCTAAAGCTTTGGGACTCCAGCGAACCACAGTGAGAGCAATTATCCACAAATGGCAAAAACTTGGAACCGTGGTGAACCTTCCCAGGGGTGGCCGGCCAAACCAAAATTACCCCAAGAGTGCAGCGAAGACTCATCCAAGAGGTCACAAAAGAGCCCACAACAACATCCAAAGAACTGCAGGCCTCATGTGGCTCAGTTAAGGTCAGTGTTCATGACTCCGCCATGAGAAAGAGACTGGGCAAAAATGGCCAAGACGAAAACCACTGCTGAGCAAAAAGAACATTAAGGCTCGTCTCATTTTTGCCAGAAAAAATCTTGATGCTCCCCAAGACTTTTGGGAAAATACTCTGTGGACTGACGAGACAAAAGTTGAACTTTTTTTGAAGGTGCATGTCCCATTACATTTTTACACCGCATTTCAGAAAAAGAACATACCAAAAGTAAAATATGGTCGTGGTAGTGTGATTGTCTGGGGCTGTTTTGCTGGTTCAGGACCTGGAAGACTTGCTGTGATAAATGGAACCATGAATTCTGCTGTCTACCAAACAAATCCTGAAGGAGACTGTCTGGCCATCGGTTCCTGACCTCAAGCTGAAGCGAACTTGGGTTCTGCAACAGGACAACGTTCCAAAACACACCAGCAAGTCCACCTCTGAATGGCTGAAGGAAAAAATAAATGAAGACTTTGGAGTGGCCTAGTCAAAGTCCTGACCTGAATCCTATTGCTGATGCTGTGGCATGACCTTAAAAAGGCAGTCCATGCTCAAAAACCCTCCAATGTGGCTGAATTACAACGATTCTGCAAAGATGAGTGGGCCAAAGTTCCTCCACAGTGCTGTAAAAGACTCATTGCAAGTTATCGCAAACGCTTGATTGCAGTTGTTGCAGCTAAGAGTGGCCCAACCAGTTATTAGGTTTAGGGGGCAAACACTTTTTCAAACATACCCCTTTTCCACCAAAATGAACCAGCTGCTGGTTCAGAGCCAGTGCTAGAGCCAGTTCGGAGTTGGTTCGAATGACGAGGCTTCTAAGAACCCGTTTGTGTTTCCACTGGCTACAGAGCCAGGTCTCATGTGACTGTATACGTCACATCTTTCCCGGTGACGCTAGCGCGGCAGTGCCAAAGACAAAGACCGTCAAAAATCGCGGACGTTGCGTTGCTATTGATGTTCGCCGTAGTTTGTACAGACGGAGATTACGAGCGAGAGTAACGGTAAGTACATAACATTTATTTTTAACAATAACATGTCAACTTTAGCCTCAGCATGTTGCTGCCGTCCTAGCATCAACTCTGCTGATAAAAGATCACATTGCAGTTAAATTAAAATGTATTAAGCGTTGGTGTAAGAAGCAGAAGTGAAAACCGTTCGTCTTGTCGGTCACGGTAACCCCGCCCCCAGCCTCTGCAGTAACCGGTGCTTACTTCTAGCCCAGCAACGAGTTGGTGCTACTTAAGAACCACTTTTCCTGGCTCCGAGCTGGTGCTTCGGCTGTGGAAACACAAAGAACCGATGTGAAACTAGGCTCTGGCTCCAAACTAGCACCAGCACCGCCTCGGTGGAAAAGGGGTAACAGGGCCATGTAGGTTTGGATTTTGTTTTCCCTTAACAACAACCTTCATTTAAAAACTGCATTTTGTGTTATCTTTAACTAATATTTAAATTTGTTTGATCTGAAACATTTAAATGTGACAAACATCAGGAAGGGGGCAAACACTTTTTCACACGTGTTTGTGTGTGTATATATATAAATAGACACACACAGTTATGCACCCTGACAGCATTATAGCTAAGGTTTTCACTGTGACAGTTTATTCTCTTGTCTTCAGATGATCACTGGCTGTGTTGAGAAAAGAACTGTTGATAGCAGATGGATGATGTGATGTGTTGAGGATTGTGGTTCTGCTGACTGCTGCAAGTTAGCTCCCAGTTTTAATGTTGCACAATAACTACTTTCCTGATGTCCGTATTGGTTTTTTGGAGGGTGTTTTTATGCAGACAGTTGGAACAGCCAATTATCACTGAAGGTTTTTGTTTTTTTGGTCCAGTTATGAGCTGCAGCCAATTAACTGGTGCATTACTGGTCGACACCATGCTGCAGAGGAAAATACGAAGTAATGGGTTGACCAAAACAAATGAGACAATATGGTAAAAACACACAGGGAGAAAGAGGACAGACGTGTTGGACCGGCTGCCAGTTTACAGCCGTGGGAGACGTGGTATTATATATTCAATGTAACAAGTAGCACTAATTAACTGCTTACTAGCCAGCGTCTGTGCTCAGACAGCTCCTTAAAAACACACAACCCTGGAAAATTAACTAAAAATGTGTTGCTGTCCAAAAACTGATTGCATGCATTGTAAATGTGCTGCTGTTGACATCTTTAAGACGATTGTTGTTTTGTGAAATATCCTGCCTCAGTACATACCCTAAAAACTCAAATAAAAGCCAGTATGAAAACAATGTATTTATTACAGAGGTGTGGCAAGCACAAACAAATTAAGGCTGGTCAAAAAAACATGGTAAATTCAGTATAATGTGCATTTCTACAGCACTAACTCCATCCATACAACAACAGAGCCATGTTCTACTCAGTTTCTATTTTTAACAGAAACAATGTTTTTCATTCACTGATTATTTCCAATGTTCTACTTCATCATTAGTTGTTGTCACTGTTAAGCTACCATCAGTGAATATTAACACTTCCTGCAGCGGTTTCACATGAATAGCCAACCATAAAAAGGAGGGATTGTGCCCTTTGGGCCACTGGCAGGCTTTTAATGTGAAACATCTGCACAGGAAGTGCAGTCCAAAAATATCAGTTATTTTCTAAGTGGAAAAAGCCTCATACTGGCTGTTAATATCAGTATCAGCCTTGAAAAAAAGCCAGTATGACTCAAGTGTCACAAGGGGGTTCGGCCATTGTTTCCTTTCCTTCCAGCTCCAGGCATCAGTAACAGTTGGAAAAGGGTTTCAATACTGATTCATGCACCTTTTCTTTTTTACAATAATTTGTTTAGTCTTAAAAGATGTGAGAAAACTGCGGGAAACGTCCTTCACGAGTTCCAGTTACATTAATATAAACTGCTGATTCATTTTCTGCTGATTGACTAATCTGATTGATCAACTAATCAGAATCAGAAATACTTTATTGATCCCTGAGGGGAAACTCTTTGTAGCAGTAGCTCACTATCACGTCAGTGCACACAAGAATAGAAGTAGTAAGCAAAAATACAGGTCAGATAAATTAAGTAGCAAGTGGGTATAAGATTTTAAAATTGAAATAAGTGTAAAGTACAAAGTGGGTTTACCGGTTGATAATATTACATTATAAAGTAATAGCGCATGAACTGTCAAACTACATGTAGCTTATTAAGAATCTAATAAGACAGAGGATATTGCACAGCAGTACTAGAAGTATAAATAAATATCAATAAATTAAACTGAAAACAGGGTATATTGCACAGTAATATTAACACAGAATATTGCACAATTTTGTCTAGTATTGCAGAGATGTTAATGATCAATGTCCAGTTTAATGACTTAGGGTCATATAGACTAACACTTAGAAGGGGGGAGTTAAAGAGTTTGATGGCCACAGGCAGGAATGACTTCCTGTGGCGCTCTGTGGTACTTTTTGGGAGTACCAAAAATCATTTTAATTAATTTTCCACACTCAAAACGTGATTCGACGGGTTCGATCCCGGCCCTCCTGCCCTTTGCGTGTCATCCATGCTCTCTATTACCAATATTAGCCGTCACTATCCAATAAAACGTGGAAAAGCCAAAAAATAATACTTTTAAAAAAAAACAAAACAAACATGACACACAAATGGCAAATCTATTCAGTGTTGGGGAGCAGAAAGGTAGTTCGCACACGACCAGGTTCAACTACCCACATACATTTGCTGAAGTGTCCTTGAGCAAGCCACTGAATACCTACCAGCTTTGTATCTAACCTATGACCTCTGACCTTCCAGTGGGGTGAGGCAAGAGAGGCTACAGCCAGTGACAACATGTCCTGTAGAAAGTATTTTCATTGTAGACAATTGACTACTGCATAAGAATTTTAAAACTAGTAATTCACATACTTTCACACTTGCTACGGACTCAAATTAAGGTAAATTAAACTAACAACATATACAAATAGGGATCAAGTCATTGATAAAGGTACCAGTCTCTACAGTTCATACAGTGTGTGGACAAAATAATATTCTAAACAGTGAAAAGTGGTCCAATGCAACGCAAACACTATCTACAGCCTCTATGGACCACAGTTAAATTGCTGAACATCACAAAAGACAACAACCCTGTGTGCTGAAGTGTGTACAGAAGCCAAACACACACAAACACGGGTGGCTAATTACATTAACTAGGGGGCATCTCTTTTGAATGGGGGTCTTGTTTAGGCCTTACTTTGCCATGAGGGGTAATTCAGTCCACATGACTGGGAGATGGGACCGCGATGAATACATTCCATTCAAGTTTTAGAGTTCATGTCATTTCAAGTTTCCAGCCAAGGCAGACCCAGGAACAGAATCCAATCAGGAATTTTACACTGTGATCGTCTCACCCCAAAAAGTCCGTTAAAAAAAAAACGGACTTTCTGTGACATAATTGGCTGAAATCTGGACTACTCTACTGTACCGCTCTGTCGTATTCCAGCATTTCTCTAAACTGCTACCTTTTATGGACAACGCACAACAAGGACAGGGTTGATTCTGTAGTTTAGCTGAAAAGACTGCTTTGACCATCTATGCTACTAAACGATTAAGCCTGAATAGGTTTTAAACTTCTTGCTGCTCTTTTCTTCTACAACACAAAACGGCACAAACTTCTAAAATGAACCTTATTTTCTTTTCTTTCATTAACAGAAAGCTGCTCGCCCTCGATGCGCGCTCGGAGACGGTCGCCCCCGAAACACGTCCGAAAACTCTTGCAATTGAATTTCGCCTTGGATACTGTGACATTTAAATGTATTAGGGAACATATGAAACCTTGTTTTTAGAACAACCAATGTCTTGCGTTAACATCGGCAAGAAAGCCACGGCTGAATAATGTCATCTGAATGGTTTCACCTTATTTCCCCCCTCGGACCCCACCACCTACCAATCTGAGCAGGGATGGGTCAGTTATGTGAGCAACCAGAGACCCGGCGGAAAAAGTAAAGATGCTCTCACAGTGTTATTCTGTGGCTATGTTTTGTGTTTTGGATGCAGCCTATGGAAATCTTAAGAATGAGTCCATGCTATTCGGGAAATGTCTTGTAATTCACGTGTCCTGCGCCTTTGTCGGAGAAGCAACGCGGTATTAAATTGCAAATTTTGTGTATGGAGTTTGGCGTACGCAACCCTCTTCTTTATATAACGACTAATTAGGCTACTCAAAGAAAAGTTGCAGTGCTACAACAAAAACCCGTTTTACTGAATGACACACTTTAAACATTCCATACATGTGTATCTATTGAGCTTCAATGCCTCGACACGCAACTGGTAGAGGCTAAAATAAGTTTTTACAAGCATGTCCGCTCTTTTCTTTACCTTGTTCTCCAGTGTTTCCGCTGGCTCGTTCCAGTATGCCGTTCAGCAATAGAAAAGAAAGAAAAACGAGCAAACGTCCACATTTTGCCGGTGATATTTGGGCATTTTTCTGCCTGTGTTTACTGTACATCCCTGTGACCCTCGGTGCCGCCAACCGTCCTCTCTTTCCTCGCCGTCGTTCAACTCTGCCTCCCTTTCT
Source organism: Coreoperca whiteheadi (assembly GCA_011952105.1). NCBI lineage: Eukaryota > Metazoa > Chordata > Actinopteri > Centrarchiformes > Sinipercidae > Coreoperca > Coreoperca whiteheadi. The sequence continues at coordinate 1,174,795 of CM022475.1, read as the reverse complement.
GACTCCTCGGAGCGTCAGACACGAGAGAGTAAACTACAGCTTCCGGTCTACACTATCAAAATAAAACCGCGATTAACACGTCGAAGAAGTGTTACGTTTGTTAGTCTGTGGTTTTACCTCAACCTCAAGTCAACCCTGAGATGCTTACCAACCCATTTGAGACCAGTTTTCATTGGCTGACATAATTCCATGCAAGGGCACTTAAAACAACAGATCATGCTCAAAACAGAAATATTAAATGTCACATTTGTATGGAAGGGCTCAAAAGGAAGTGGAAAATGAAATGTATGGTGAATCAGCTACTGTGGCCTGTGGATATCACATAGCCTATCTACCAGGAGTTTTTATCAGATACGTTCTTATGCAAATAATTTTTTAGAGGACATTATTTTTAGAGAACGTTATTAATCGTACATTATCATCATTTTATATATTAGGCCTATGGGTTGACTCAATTGGATTAAGGGTAAGATTCACAAAATCCATGCAGAAGACGGAGTTGTTTAAGGTGGCTATACCATTCCAGCTGGACTCACAAATAAACTGCGTTTACCCCGTAATAATAAATACTGTCTTCAAGAGACAGTTGCGTTGTGACTCAGGATGAATTTTAAAAAGCTCCGCTCTGCGTGGATTCAGAAGATCCCTAAACATAACCAACCGATCATCATACATGTAAGCTTTACATTGAACAGAGCCCTTAAATGTCAGCTGCCAAGTATTGGAGAATTTGGACTTATGTAGGTCTACCATCAACACGTTATATTAACATGCGTTATTGTCTACTTACTAGCTGGTGGTTTCATCTAATTTATAATTATTTCACCAAGTGTGGGCCTACTTACAAATGGCATCTGCCGTCTGTACACAATGGTGGGTTTTTCTCACGACATTTTAGACTTTTAATTTGGAGTCAAAATCAACTATCATCCGGTAATAATCTCATTGCGTTTAGCTTGACGGCACTTGGCGCTGGAGAAAACAAGGCATGGACTTTCTTAATGTTGCTTTCACGTTTCCTTGTGAACTCATTCATCCGCATTCGGGTGACGCAGAAAGACTTTGTCTGCGAGTCATGTTCGTTTTTGTCACAGATGACAACACATCTGCACGAATGGTTAATGTTAGAAAATGAATTGAAAAATGTTGGTTTTCTGTTTCAGCACACAAGTTAATTGATCAATTAAATTAAACAAGAAATTGATAATCAATTAAAAAAGAAATTTGGCTTAAAGGAGCATGCACTGTAAAAGGTGTCTTGAAACTGCAAAGTATATTTAGTTTTAAAAGTACAGTGAGTGCCATTAAATGTGGATTTATGAGAGCAATATTGCTTGAAATAATTGGCTTAATTAAACATATTTGACATTTTGGGAAATACTATTTGCCTTCTTTCCAAGAGTGAGATGGGGAGCCTAGCTTAGCATAACGACTGGAAGCAGGGGGAAACAGCTACCCTGGTTCTATCCAAAATACTGAAAGCTCTACAGCTCAATAATATCTAATTTATTTAATCCATACACTTGTGTGGACAAATTTGTATTTTTGTGCGAACAAGAAAACATCTTGTGCAAACAAGATAACTAGTGCGGACAAGATGATTTCATGTGTGAACAATAACTTGTGCAGACAAGATGAAAAATCGCGCAAACAAAATAACAATAACTTCAAACAAGATAATGTCAAAGCACATACAGTTAAACACATGCACTGATTAAATTGTTACTTTACAGGTCTAGGGAATATAATTACCACTAAGCCTTTAGGCTACAACATAACATGAATGTCTTGATTCCCAATAACAAGAAAGGATGCAGACCTGAACCCCTGTGAGCTTAAAGGGACAGTTCACCCCAAAGCAAAAATACATATTTCTCCTCTCACCTGTAGTGCTATTTATCCATCTAGATTGTTGCCCAGTTTTGGAAATATCGGCCGTAGAGATGTCTGCATTTTTTGAATATAATGGGACCATATGGGACCACTTGGTTTGTGGAGCTCAAAGTGCCGAAACAAACAAGGTAATAACTTGTGCACACAAGGTAATAACTTGTGTGGACAAGAAAGCGAATTAAGATATGCAGACAAGATAACATATGCAAACAACTTTTGTGAACAAGAGAAAAACTTTTTTCAAACAAAATAACTTTTTGACAAAACAATCACAAACAATATAATAATTTGATAAATGATTCTTATTTCTAGAACTTCAGGGGCTCCATACTCATTCCTTCTTTATTTATGTGGTCTCATAGTACTCTTTCCCACCATTTCTAAATGTTTTTGGTTGTTTATGAGCTTTAGTTGTACAGTATGTAGTGGGGTTTAGGTACTGTAATGCAGACTACCTCTCAGTTTTATTGGATGAGTTACCCCCCGAATTAGAGGACTTTTTCAATATTCATTCACACACTGTGCTTAATACCTGTAGCAACACTGAATATAAACATTTTGTGCAACTTCAATTTTATCTTCCTTTCTCTCAGTGTTATTTTTTCCCCTTCTTCCCCTTCCATCTCTCAGCCTTGTGCAAAATCAAACAATCAGAAAAGCTTCAGCACTCATATCAGTTTACTGACTGAACTGCCCTCTGCTCTGCCATATCTGGCCCAGGACAAAATGACAGTTTTATAGAGCAGAGCGTGGTCTAGTTCTGAAAAGCTATCTGTTTCTTCCAGAGGACTCAGATCATGTGCTGGTGAACTGCTTATTCTATAATGACTGGATGTGTACCGCTCAGAGCATGCTGGCAGGCCAGGATGAAGCCCAGAGTCATTGTCTATCCATTCCCCTGCTACAGCAGCGTGCTGGTGTCATGCTCACTCTCTTTGACTTTGGAATTATGGCAAGGATTTAGACTTAGCTGGCAGGAGGGGGTGCTGGATAAGACGGATTTATTTCACCTCATCTGGAAAATGTCTCCTCTGCCATATGACCACTTCAGTGACTTTTTATCCCGCCAGTGGGAGAGTGTTAATAGCGCTCGTTCACTGAGCCATTGCACAAATAGCTTGTTTTTGTTGTTGTTGCTGAGCTCTCTTTAGGGGATATTGTCACCACCACTTGTTACACTGAAAGGTCAAAAGCTTAGACCCAGACACGTTCAAATTATCATCCCATTCATGCTTCTTAGAGAGAGAAAATCACTGTGTCAACCAAAGGCATCAGAGAGGGCAGAACATAAGATTGTCTTGGCCTTTAACACCATGTCCTAACTGAAAGCGATGCGAGCATCAGAGACCAGATCAGTTAAACTGCATTGTTTCCTATTGGAATGTCCTAACTGGCTATGACTGTATGGAGCCAGGACAGTGACTTTAACATTGTGTTGAAAATAATATTTGGCATTGTAAACAAAACCAGAACTGAAATGTAATGGAAATGTTGTATTGGCACACAAAAAAGTTAAACTGAAAAATAAAACACAAAAATTTTAATTTATTTTATTTTATTTTGATATTTGTTTGCGTGTCAGCCCTGCAACGAGTTGGTCACTGTCCAGGGTGTACCCCGCCTAAGGCCCAAAGTCACTGGGATAGGCTCCAGTCACCGGCGACCCCTCGAGAGATGAGATAAAATGAGATATTTGTTTGCATTCTGATTTCTGATGCATGTTCTGATTTTTTCTTTGTCTTTTTTCAGTGACAGTTTTTTTTTTTACGCTGTCAGTTTTTTCCAACGTCACTGATTTTCAATTTCAACTTTCTGTCACCATTTTGGCATGGAGAGGAGGTGTCTGAGGGGAGGGGGCACTGAGAGCATGATTTACATGTAATCTGCTAACAAAGGAGAGACCGTCACTCTTCATGAAAATTAAATTGAAAACCAGTGACCATAAACCATAAGGTTTGCGGAATATCCAAATATACTAGGGCTGGTCCGAATACCATTTTTTGAGCTTTGAAGCTTCGGTAGCAATCAAGTTTGAATATTCAAAGCCTGGGGGGGGGGCATTTTTCTCTAATAAAGGCAGGAATCTCCATGTGTGTGTTTGTTTGCTGTTTGATTATGTCGAGAACCGTTATTTCAGTCGACTTCACACGTGGATGGTGTGTTGCATTTGTTGCAATATTGGACACGTGACACGTTCAGAATTAATAAACTACAGAACAGCGCGAGCCAGAAGTGGCACGATTCACGCGGGCAGAGAACAGACACTGCATTAGTGATACAAAAACAACACACGTCTGTTAAAAGGAATACTTTTAATAAGGTAGCTTAAAATCTTTTCTGACAAACAAATCACTCCCAAATCAGAAACTAGAAGCACAGTATTTACTGAAACAGTAAAGGGCTATTTAAATAAAAGAAGAACGAACACGGTAGTATTCTTACTTTCAATAACAGTGTCACACATTTCAATTAACGAACAGTTTAAATCAAATAAAATAAATGAATTCCCTTATATAGGCTAGAATAAAATAAAATAAATAGACTCACTCTCTTCATGTTGTGCGCGAGGAAGATGAGTTTGTCCACATTTTCAGGTAAAAGGAAACTTCAGGGATTACTAACAACGTAGCCAGTTTTTAAGAAAATGCGCTCTGACGGAGTTGAAGTGGCCGGACTGCAAAGGAGGTGTTTGGCTGCAAACGCCAGTTTAAGGTTTTGCTTCCACCATGCAAGTGGGCCCGACTGTACTTTGGTAGTGTCTTTCAAATATTGCTCCATCTCTTTCTTTGTGCTGTCTCCGTGTTCTTCTTCGTCTTCGGGCTCAGAGTCAGACTACATCAGCATTGAAATCTCCTGCTGTTTTTGTTTTTTTGAGTGTGATAGCGTGGCAGTCTCCTCTCTTCCATCAGCTCCATGGCTTGCTGACAGCTTTTCCACCTCGCAAATGGTCTGTTGCTGGTGCAGATGTTCAGCCAGTCGGACAATCTTAAAATCAAATAGCATTTTCTTAGTCAAATCTATGAATCTCTATTTTAATATATCAGATTAAATTACATTTAAATCATAGGCGGAGAGTGAATACAAAAAACATATTATTCCGCCTATGGTTTAAATTATTTCCTAGTTAAAATATAAAATAGCCTATCGGTCTCACCTCAATGTAGACCAGGTACTTCTTCAGTTTCTCAAGGAATCTATTGCTGGAGAAAGGAGGTAGATGCTGCTGGGTTCCAAACTTAACAGTTGCCATCTGCGGTCGATCTCTGTGACGAGGGTCTTTTTCATTTCTCTGATGGCAGGTCTTTCATCATGACAGGTGGCGTTACTTCAGGTTGAAGAGCATTGGCACTGTTGCCGACAACGACATGTTTGCCTCCTGTGATAGTAGTTCTGTGAGTGTGATTAGGGGCTCCAGTACTTCTGCCATCTCCTGTGCCAGTTTCCACTGATCTGCTGTCAAGTCAAGGGTGCGATCTCATTTTTTAGTGATGCTGGGATCTGACAAAACAGCTGTCACTGGCCATCGTTACTCCAACAGCCGGTTAAGCATTTTACATGTAGAGTTCCAACGAGTAGCGACATCTTGAATGAGTTTGTGCTCTACACCGTTCTGCTGCATTTGTTTATCTTTTAAAGCAGCTGTAGCCTTTGCACTTTGTGCCCCACAAGATTCCTGGTAGCTGAAATTGTGCGACGTAGTTGGTCCTGTTTTAGAGCTGTATTTACGGACAGCTGTAGCGTGTCACCTGAGCAGCAGACCCCTTACCGTTGCCCCATTTCGCCGGTTCTTTCTTCAGCATCTCAGTGCACAGCTTCATATTGCTGGCATTGTCGTGAACAATAGCTACTCGCTTATAATTTGGAATGGCGAAGGCATTGGCTGCATCTCCAAGCTGTTGTGCAATGCTGACCCCCGCATGGCTCATCTCAAATTCTTTGGTTTCCAAAACACAGGCTGAGAGTTCCCACTCCTGAGTAATGAAGTGACATGTGACAGCCATGTACGCCTCCATACTCAACGAGGTCCAAATGTCCATTGTGAAACTTAAGGCAGTTGCGTTTCCAACGAGAGCAGAAATTTGGCCTCGCACATTGCTGTACTTCAGAGACAGGGTGTTTGAAATACTGGAGCGGTTTGGGATAGTGTAGTCGAGTTCCATCTTCTTGATTAATGGGTCTTATATCCATAGCAATGAACTCCACTATGGCATCCATTATCTCTCTCTTTCTTTTTTCTGTTATCAGTTTTTGGAATTGTAGAATCTGCTGTGAAGTTTTGGGTGTGCTTGAGGATGTTGATGGCAATACTTGGGGATGTACCTATAGACAAATTATTATTAGGCTGGGCAACTGTAGTTTTTTGTATCAATAACCACCATATTCACAAGTATTTTCCAAGCAAATTAAGTGCACATTTTTATCACGTGTAAACATGGCGGATGTATATGCCAACAGTATGCTAGGCTAGGCTATATAACGTTTAAGCGTATTACTTACAGAACTCAGGTGATTTTTTAAACATGTTGTGCTGTTGTGGTAGGCCAGTTTCAAATCACATATTTTGCACACTGCCTTTGTCTTGTCCTTGGTTAATCTAAAGTGCTCCCACACAGCTGAGGTCTTTGGCATTTTGTCTTCTCTTGAGCTGAATCATGACATGCGTGCAGGATGTTTATGTATGGGCGATTTTACTGGGACACGTGACTTCCCAGTAAAATCTCACGTTTGAGTTTTAACAAGCTTTAGCAAATATATTTTTTAAGTATAACGATGTTGCCTTCAGTGAGTCTCGGAGGCGTTCAGGGCCAAGTACAATAACTTCAGTTTTGTCAGAGTTTAACATCAGAAAATTTCTGGTCATCCAGGTTTTTATGTCCTTAAGGCATGCTTAAAGTTTAACTAACTCATCAGTTTCATCCGGCTTAATCGATAAATATAATTGGGTATCATCCGCATAACAATTAAACTTTATGGAGTGCTTTCTAATAATATTGCCCAAAGGAAGCATATATAAAGTAAATAGAAGTGGTCCAAGCACAGAACCTTGCGGAACTCCGTGACTAACTTTGGTGTGCTTGGATGATTCATCGTTAACATATACAAACTGAGATCGGTCTGATAGATAGGATTTAAACCAGCTTAACGCAGTTGCTTTATTCCAATTAAATGTTCCAGTCTCTGTAATAGAATTTGGTACATAACCTGCCAGTAAAGACAGATTGATCATATCTACTAAAGACATGCTAACTAATGGTAGAACATCTTTAAGCAGCCTAGTTGGAACTGGGTTTAAGAGACAGGTCGATGAAGAAATTGTCAACGTTAGTTGAATAAGGTCGACAGGAGAGAAGCGGTCCAAGTGCACCTCAGGTTTCACAAATGTGAGGAAACAAAATAATTGTTAATTTATCTAGGTTATGTGAACTTCGTGAATATGAATTCTCTCTTTACCCAACCCACCCCCCAACCTCTCTACCTTTTCTTCCATTACGTGCACTGTGTTGCTCTTTGCTGTGGGTGGCTTTATAGTTTTATATAATTTATAGTTTAGTGTCAGAATTTGTTTTGGAGTAAGAAGGTCCCCAGCTTTCGCAAAGCCCTGTTTCAAAGGCTGAAGCCCCTTGGAGGACTGTCTTTGCCTGCTCTTAAGTTTGACTATTGGGCTGTCAATCTCACAATAATGCAATATCGGGTGCAGTTGGAATATTCTCCCTCACATCCTATGTGCCGGTGCCCCCTCCTTGAACCGCCACCTTATTGTGGTGGAGGGGTTTGCGTGCCTGAATGAACCTAGAAACTATGTTGTCTGGGGCTATTGCCCCTGGTAGGGTCTCCCAAGGTCCTGGGTGACAGGCCAGACAAAGAGCGGTTCGAATCCCCCTTATGAGAAATTTGAAATCCAGGTCCGTGACGTTGCCCGGTATGGCGCCACCGGGGCCCCACCGTGGAGCCAGGCCCGGGGTTGGGGCTCATATGCGAGCACCTGGTGGCCGGGTCTTGCCCCATGAGCCCGAACGAGCGACATGGGGCCGATCTCCCGTGGGCCCACCACCTGCAGGAGGAACTGTAAGGGGCCGGTGCTTTGTGGATTGGGTGGCAGTCGAAGGCGGGGACCTCGGCGACCCAATCCCTAGACACAGAATCTGGCTCTAGGGACATGGAATGTCACCTCTCTGGGGGGGAAGGAGCCTGAGCTGGTGCAGGAGGTTGAGAGATACCGACTAGAGATAGTCAGGTTTGCCTCCACGCACAGCTTGAGCTCTGGAACAGAGTCTCCAGTCAGAGAGCCAGTGCTCCTCCACATCGAGAGGAGTCAGCTGAGGTGGCTCGGGCATCTGTTCCAGATGCCTCCTGGACGCCTCCCTGGGGAGGTGTTCCGGGCATGTCCAACCGGGAGGAGGCCCTGGGGAAGACCTAGGACACGCTGGAGGGACTATGTCTCTCGGCTGGCCTGAGAACGCCTCGGTATTCCCCCGGAAGAGCTGGAGGAAGTGTCTGGGGAGAGGGAAGTCTGGGTGTCTCTGCTCAGACTGCTGCCTCCACAACGCGTCCCTGGATAAGCGGTAGAAGATGGATGGATGGATGGATGGTCCTATGTGTTGGATTGTGTAGGCCTCCTCAGTAAGACATGCCTCAAAATGTTATTGTTAAATCCAAAAGGAAAGAGGAAATCCCAGATGTGATGTGGAGCAAAATCTTACACCTTGTTCATGTTCCATCTATCTGTGCGAGGCACAGGCTGATCCTCAGAATAGCTGTAATCTTTGGTAATGTTGACTCTACTTGTGCCAGACGCAATTCGGCCCGTGCCACATACATTCATGTGCGTTGGTTGTGCCCCCCCTGCACAGTTATTGGACAGAAATCTTTATCACTATATCAGTAAGTGTTGGAACAACATTTGAATGATTGCCCTAACAGCTCTTTTTGGAGTCTCAGTCCACTGTATCATTGAATGCAACTGCAGGGGGGCACAAGCCAGTGTCTTCATGTGCCAGTCCCAAGTCTGGATAAATGCAGAGGGTTGTGTCAGGAAGGGCATCCGACGTAAAACACATGCCAAACTAAAAATGCGAATCATGACAATGACTT
>CM022475.1:1126907-1165423 GCA_011952105.1 Coreoperca whiteheadi | reverse complement strand
GAAGAGGCGAGTGCAAGCAGGTTGGAACGGGTGGAGAAAAGTGTCAGGTGTGTTGTGTGATAAAAGAGTACCAGCAAGAATGAAAGGAAAGGTGTTCAAGACGGTGGTGAGACCAGCGATGTTGTACAGCTTAGAGACAGTGGCACTGAAGAAAAGACAAGAGGCAGAGCTGGAGGTGGCAGAGCTTAAGATGTTGAGGTTCTCTTTGGGAGTGACGAGGATGGACAGGATCAGGAACGAGTACATCAGAGGGACAGCTCATGTTAGATGTCTCGGAGATAAAGCCAGAGAGGCCAGATTGAGGTGGTTTGGACATGTTCAGAGGAGAGACTGTGAATATATTGGTAGAAGGATGCTGAGGTTGGAGCTGCCAGGCAGGAGGTCTAGAGGAAGACCGAAGAGGAGATTTCTGGATGTAGTGAGAGAGGACATCAAGTTAATTGGTGTGAGTGAAGAGGATGCAGAGGACAGGGTTAGATGGAGGCGCATGATTCGCTGTGGCGACCCCTGAAAGGGAGCAGCCGAAAGGAAAAGAAGAAGAAGTCCACTGTATCATTGTAAAAGTACAAGGCAGACTTGGTGGCCTATACTGCGCTTCTAGTGAGGCACCTTATTCTATTGAAGTGGAAATCCCCCCATCTTCTCATTCTCTATGGATCAGAGATATTCTTCACTTCATTAAACGGGAAAAGATTAGGTGTACAATGAGAGGTTCATCAGCCAGATTTAACATGGGGTCTCTCTTCATGGTAGTAGATCAATTATAGTTCCTAAATATTCCAGAAGGCTGACTTCTAGGACTCATCTTCAACCATATTATGGTACTTCGAATTGCATTGGGCCTGTTTTTATTTCTTATATGCATATTTTTATTCAAGAAAAACAACATTGTTCACAAACATTTGATAACAAACATTTTTCTTCTTGAGAGATCAATGAGCTGTCCCTGGGGAGAGCTAACAATAAAGGATAAAATTACAGTTCCTTCTTAATTTGGGAGAAGGATCTTAAGGCTTTAGAAATAGAACACTAATGGGTCCCATGTTGTATGTACTTTCGGGTTGACCCTCTGATGGAGTATTTTATAATTTATTACTTTAGGAATAGCATCAGGTCTTTCCACCAAGCTGAAGCTTTGGGTGGATGTTCCGATTTCCACTCCAACAAAATCCTTCTCCGGGCAAGAATGCTTTCAAAGGCAAACACATCTTTTATTTAATTTTTCATTAATAAATCCTCCCCTGGAACTCCAAATATAGCCATTTCAGGACTTTGTTGAATATCTTTGTCAAATGATTCAGATAAAGTCTGGAATACAGTTGGTCTGAAGTTATTCTGCCTATTACAAGACCAGAATATATGAGTCAGGTCTGCCTTCTGTGTGAAAATGATAACATATTTTGTTTACAGGGTAGATCTCAGACAGTCTGAGGGGTATATTACGAAACAAGTTCAACATAGCCAGGTTTTCTTTCCATGAGCTAGCTCAACAAACCCTAAAACGGGTATCACAACGGTGGTTATTGACTTAATTTGTTAAACCAGGCTTGAGGCTGCCTGGATTATACAGATTGCACGCACACTACTTTTATTTGAATTTGTATTTGATAGGGATGATGTAATTTAACATAGTTTCAATACAGAACATGACACTGATGTGCCTCACAGAAAGTTTATTGTTATTTCTAATTTTCAACTCTTGTCCCTAGTTGGGCTTTTACATGTAGGCTACAGTGTGATTAAAATATACAGCTTTCAGTAGCCTACCATAAAAAACACAATTCATTACAAATATAGAAACAATAAAATAAACATACAACAATACACCAATACACACACAAATGAGCTAAAAGTGGTTACAACTCTTTAAACTTTAAACTTGATACAGCAGATTTAAACATTATAGACTACTCAAGAAGTGCGTTCAGGTCTGACACTATCCCATAAGGGCACGTGGAAATCACTTTAGGTTTTGGCCAAATCAAAGTGAATGAATGAATTTCATTGATTGGATATTATTATTATAAATACCAATAGACTAATTTAACCAAATATCAATAGGCACCTTTCTAACCAATATTCTATTAGCTGCTTAAGTGTAGTATTTATGCCTAAAGACTCTAAACATACACTCTGTTTTACGTTTGTCTTTACATGTACATTTGTGAGAAGTGACATACAGAGCCCAGTGATGTAGAAAATAGTTGTTGTGAAGAGTTAACGTTAGTGTTAGCATGTGCCTGTACCACAGTATGTAGCTATTGTAAACACTTAACGGTAGTTATCGGGATGTGGGGGTGGAAAGTACGATATGAAACAATAGATGATGTGAAACATTAGTCAAGCAATTATTTCTGGTAAAAAGACAACAAATAAACCCACTAAAGTAACCAATAGTAAGTACTGTAGCCAGTAACCTGACTGCATATCAGTTTAATGACACCAGTGACACCATAATGAGGCAGCAAACTACATGGAATAAACTTTATCCTGGAAGATACCATCAACATTACTGAAAGAATTACTGATCTTATAAAGTAACTTGCCTATTTAGTTGAAAAACTGCTCAGTAACCAAAGTATCTGCAGCTGCAGTCAGGACTGAACTGTGTCCATGTTTCAGAGTAACTTGGATCTTTTCACTTGAGAAGTTTTTTTTTAACCATATTTCCATATTTGTTTTAAAATGTTTGACACCCTTTCACAATGCTGTAGAGAATATTGTATAACATGTATTGTGATCTGTCAACACTGTCACTGTGAAACAGAAATGTCTTGCTTAGTCATTATTTACTACCTGTACCTACTAACGAAGAGGGTTCCCTTTCAAGGGAACTCAACTCTGCGTTGGCTGACGCCATGGGGAACACCTCCAGCATGAGCGCATCTGAATCTCTGTACAACTTAGTCCAATCTTGATTGGTCTAACGCCAACATGTGACGCACGCCAGCGGAACCGGAAGCTTAAAAAGGGAGCTGGCTTCACTGTTGTCGTCAGTCTTCTGATCTTCAGCAAGCGCTCTGGGTCTCTGTGAAAATGACGAGTGTGAAGCGGTTCTGGCAGTGCATTCCTCCCAGTCCGCACTGGAAGCCCACATCGCGGCTTCTTCCGTCCCGGACGGGGGACTCGCCCAGCGGCGATACACACTGTGTCTGCTGTCTGGACCGAGAGCAGGCTCTGTCAGCCCCGAGGGGCTGTGACTGTCCTCTCTGAGGAGAGCTGAGAACGCTCTGCTCTTGACTGGCTGTTTTAGAAACAGCCTATCCGCATTCGGGATCCCGAAGTGGTGAGTCCGCGGCTTCTTCCGTCCCGGATGTGGGACCCACGCAGGGGCCGCCTAGCTCCAAGGAGGTGGACATCCTTAGCGTGGAAGGCAGTGACGTGGGTGACTGGTCAGTCCAGTCCCCGCAACATAGGAGTGGCCAGTGCCGGAGGCTCATTAAGTTTGATGAGCATTTGTTCCGGGCTCCACCTCCACACCCGTGTCTTGAGCTGCCGCTCTTTCCAGATCTCCACACCTTGGTGTCGAGATCATGGTCCAGGCCGTTTTCGTCATGGCTTTCGAGTCCCACTGGTCGTCCACGTGCTTCGATCAGTGGGCATCAGGAGAATGGCTTACGGCTTACTATCAACAGAGAGTGTGGCGCAGTGTGCCCCTCCCCAGTGGTTGAGGGACTCTCATCAGCCTGCTTGCTTGAGGCCTGAAAGGGGAAAGACGGACCTGAGGGCCGTGCTTCTCAACAGACAGGCTTCAAAGAAGAGCATGTCTGGTCGAGAGCATGGCTGCTCCCCCAGGGAGCACTCTGGAACTCGGCCTCACTACCCCGCCACCAGTGGCGCTTCGAGGCAGGGCGAGTTTCATGCAACCCATGCCTCGAGACCTGCACAGTGGTGCAGTAGTCAGGTGAAGGTTGGGTCCTCTACAGAGGCCTGTAGACCTGTAACCTTTTCAGGTTAAATCCTGCCGCGCAAGCGCCTCAGCTCTCACACCGCAGGTGGAAGCTTTTCACTGTATGGTGCCGGGATCACCACCTTGACTTAGTTAACTGCCAGGTTGCTTCAGTGCTGGAGTTTCTCCAAGGCCAGTTTTCGGCTGGGCTCTCCCCCGCTGCGATCGAAGCGTTCCACAGTATGGTGGATGGCTGCTCGCTGGGAAAGCACCATTTTGTAACCAGTTTCTTTTGTGGTAGCCCTTTGAGCCCTTGGTTTCCGAGAGAGGGAACGAGATGCTGCATATCTTTGCCATACTTCTGGCATGCCTGGGAGTGGCTTGCTTCAGTCGATCAGAAGTCTGAAGACAAGAGTGAAGCCGGCTCCCTTCATAACTTCCAGTTACACTTCCAGTTTTGGCGTTACACCAATCAAGATTGGGCGAAGTTGTACAGAGATTCAGATGTGGTCACGCTGGAGGCGTTCCCAATGGCATCAGCCAACAGAGCATCTCGTTCCCTCTCAGGTAACCATGGTTACATCGTAACCTGAGATGTTTTGGTGAGTTATATTTTGTTTCTGTCCAGTTTAAATGAAGTGTCTTTACACAAGGTAAAACTACTGTTTGTAGGGTGGGCCATAGCGCCGATTTGATTTGGTCTGAGATACTGGTGCTCTAGTGCAACATTTAGTGGCATTAAATGTCATATTTAAGGTTAGGGGAACATTTTGTCCATGGTTTAAAGAAACCATGGACAAAATGACAGTGTTGACTTTAGGTTGGAAATAGCAAACAGCAGTCTAATTTTATTATGAAGGAGCAATAGCTTAAACTCATAGACTCTATATAAAAGCTTAACCTACAATTATAAGACCCAACTTGCAATAAAATGCAGCTTGAAGATACAGGCATTCATCCTGTAATGCAGATCAAATCAGAATATACATTTAATTATAAAGGTCTTCAGTCTGTTGGGATTTACCAACTATATATGCTCACTCACGGGGGCACCATTAAATGTTGGGATTCAACTTAATATCTCTCACACACGGTTGCCATTAGTTGGGGGTTTAACAACTATTTGGTTCACATGGCAGTACCAATAATTCAATTTGGCTATCAGTATTATTAAAGATAATCATAAAAAAATGCTTTAAATTAATAAAGACCTCGGGGCACCACCCTTATAAAAGGAAAATTATAGCCAATTAATTGATTCAGTCTCACAAAATACACTAAACTTTCAATTTGGAACTCAGATTAATAATTAAATTAATAAATATAACCCAAAATTACCATTAATAAGCTAGTAGGTGAAGGATTTGGAATTCAAACATAGAAAGAGGTTGGCAAATTATTCACTCTTGTGAGACATTAAAGATACCCGCATAATAAAACAAAATCATTTATTTACAAAGATAAACAAAGCAATAACACTATGAAGACACTAAATACACCACTTCGGGATCACTAAATACACTAAACTACAGACAAAAGATGTGTGTGTGCGGCTGCTTGGACGTAATGTGGATCAAACAAAGAACGCTACATCAAGATGGCGGGGAGGGCATAAAAAGATACGTGCAGCGAAAGTTACATTAGCTTCAGCGTCGTGGAGCTAAGCATTAGCTGCATGGCTAGACATGTAGCTAGGAGAGTTGCAGTGGTGTAGTCTACGTGATACGCAGGTATACGCCGTATACTCACTAGGAAAGGCCAAGGATTTCCGTATACCCTCTTTAAAAAGCGTGAGGATACGTAACAATATCGTTTTGTGACAGAACTTTCATACATAAATTCACCCCATCTGTGTTGCGAACATAGACTGTGGTTGCGATTGCGAATCACTACCATTTTTGGACCATTGGGGCTTCCGTGGCCTGTGACGCTGCTCTGACGTCACCTACCAAGGAGAAAAGCACAGTTGCTTGGCGGTCTTTTTTGGCGCATGTTTGAAATTAACTAACTAATTTAAAAGAAGATATGAAACGAAAGCAGACTCAAACTACACTCTTTGAGTGTTTTCGGAAGCCGGCCCCTAAATCTACAGCAGCTTCGGGTGACACTTCAGCTGCAGCAGAAGACACAGACGTTACAGAAACTCCAAATGAGGCTGATGCTATCGTGACGTTACCTGGTAAGTAAAGCTAGCATACAGTACATGTTATCATCAAACGTAACTGTAACAGCAGGGGATTGTTGCTATATTTAATTTTTATCCAGAACTAGTTAACTTCACTACCGTTAGTGTGGTGGATCAATTAATGCGGCAGAAGAGGGGAGATAATGTGTGTGTGTGTGTGTGTGTGTGTGGGGTAAACACTAAACAGAATACAATTTTTTATATCTCCTTATTTCAGATGATGAGAGAAATGAGAACTCCTGGCCAGCCTTGTGGACTGAAAGTCAGGCTAGGGAATTTAAAAACAGGCATCCTTGGTTAGATTGGAGGGACAGTAAGTTATGTAAATATCAGCACACATGTAAATATGATACAAACAATTAAAAAGCATTACGTCAATGACTGCAATTGAGAGTTAATTCATGGTCACCTTAAATGTCCAATAATTTAAAATGGCCACGTGAGGTATCAAATATTCAAAGTGCGACAATTGCTTAAGCTTTTATACAGCATGATGACACTTCAGTCCCAGGAGGGACCCGTGCTTGCAAAATAATTCGTAATAAATAATTATTCACGATATTTTCAAGTGCCCACGATAACAATATAGTGCATGTTCATTATCGAGATATATTGTATTACAGATACTGACTCATGTCTAATTTCAAACATTTATACCGATAATTTACTATATGGTGATATTAGTTTAGTTTAGTTTAGTTTTTCCTTAATCGAATCGAGGGTCTAAGGACAGAGGGTGTCGTATGTTACAGATTGTGAAGCCCTTTGAGGCAAATGTGATTTGTGATACTGGGCTATATAAATAAAATTGAATTGAATTGAATTGAATTGAATTAGTTATCAATAGTTATAGTAATTAGCTATTGAAAAGAGTGTAAAATTGTTCTCCTTTCACCTGCTTTTCATGCATTTGTCAGCCATGGTGTGAAGATTGTGACCGGGTAATTAAATACTTTTGAGTAAATGTTGGCCCTGTTCAGCATATGCTACTGTTAATATATATAGAAAACTTCTATGATGATGCTAATTAGTCATGGTTTTGTTTACTTGCAGGTTGTGCTGTTTGCAGCGCAACAAAATCAACAGGCATCCTCACAGAAAAAAGAGTGTCCATATCTGAGGAGTGGGTCCATTTTAAGATCCAGTCCTTAAATGCAAACAGAAGAACATCTCTGGCTTCTTTGAGGAACAAGATACGACGACATGAGACATCCAGGGCACACGAAATAGCACAGGAACTCACTGAAAAGGGTGGACAGGATTTACTTGGAAATTTGGTGAGAACTGTGTCAGAGACTGTGTTGGCTGAGACAGATGCTGTATTCAGAACAGCATACTATCTTGCGAAGATGAACCGACCTTTCACTGACCATTACAGTCTCATTGAGCTTCAGGAAATAAATGGTGTCAACATGGGCACTAGTCTGCACTCAAGGTACAGTTCCACAAAAATTGTGGAACACATAGCAACAGAGATGCAGAATAAAATAGTTCAAAGTATTGTGTCTTTTTCAAGCAAGTTGTCTGTTCTCATTGACGAGGCTACATCTCTCAGCCACAACTCTGCCATGATTGTCAATGTGAAAGCCTCAGTAGATGGAGCTTCTCCTGAATTTGTGTTCCTGGAACTGGTGGAGCTGGAGAGCCAAAGGGCAGAGGACATAGAAGAAGCTCTATTGAACTGTTTGGACACTGCAGGCTTCAGTGAAGCGTGGCTTCAAAAGAACTGGGTCTCATTTGTTTCTGATGGAGCCAGTGTCATGTTAGGCAAGAACTCTGGTGTGGCAACCAGGCTGACTGCAAGATACCCTAACCTCTTCACATGGCACTGCATGAACCACCGTTTGGAACTGGCTGTATCTGATGCTGTGGATGACGTTCAGGCAGTCAACCACTTCAAAGCGTTCATGGAGAAGATCCACAATCTCTACAGTCAGTCCAATAAAAATTCCCGGGAGCTTCTGGAAGCAGCACAAGAAGTGGGTTCACAAGTCCTGAAAATTAGCAGAGTTTTGAGCACACGATGGGTGGCCAGCAGTTTCCGTTCTGTAAAGGCTGTGTGGAGGTCGTATCAAGCACTCAATAGACACTTTGAAAATGCTGCGGGAGACCAAACAAGAAACAGCAAAGAGAGACAAACTTACAGAGGTCTGGCACGTCGTATGCAAAGCCTGGAATTCCTGTGTGATCTTGGACTAATGTACGATGCACTGTCTGAACTTGCAAACCTGTCTCAGCAACTCCAAGCCCATTCAATCACACTACTGAGAGCAGACCAGCTTCTGAAGCGTACTGGCATCATTCAAAGACACCCCAGGAGAGAAATCAGAGGAGGCACTGACAGCACAGGCTTTGGGACATTTTGGATCAGTTCACCTGGAGTCCAATTCAAAGCTCACTCCAATCAATGCAAAGCAGTTCCTACAAAGTCTGATCAACAACATAGAGAAACGCCTCTCATTTGAAGGTGAAATGCTTCATGATCTCAGCGTTCTGGATGCAGACAACTGGCCATCAACACCTGGCATAAGGCATGGTGAGGCACAAGTGAAACGACTGTGTAGGCGGTTCAATCTGTGTGAAGAGGAAGCAGTTAATGGTATGAGAGTTTTCATTGAGCACCCAGAGAGTGAGCCTGAAAGCCTAAAACCGCTCATACGATGCATGCAGACCTTCCCTTGCAGCACTGCCGAGTGTGAAAGGGGCTTTAGTCTCATGAACAATGTATGCACAGACAAAAGAGCTACACTGTTGTTGGCAAATGTTAGCAATTTGATGATGATCAGCATCAATGGGCCCCCAGTAAGACTTTTTGAGCCAAGGAAGTATGTTACATCGTGGTTGAGAAGCCATCGCTCTGCCACACAAGCAAGGAGGCAATGCACTCCTCAGATGCCCGAGTACAAATCTATTTGGAAAGCTTTGTAAACTACCAGTTCATCCAGTTCATAATATTCTGCAATGAAAGAGTGTTGGTGATAGAACTGAACAAATGTTTATTATTCAGTTTTGAAATGTGCATTGAAAATTGACAGATGATAAAACCTGTGCTCCAGGTACCATATTCATATAACATTTAAGGCTAAATTTAGTTCTTAAAGGTATAGTTCAATTGTGTTATAATTTCCTCACTCCTAAGTTGTTCCAAAACTGTATGAGTTTCTTTCTTCTGTTTAACACAAAAGATGATATTTTGAAAAATGTTGGTAATTAGACAGTTGTCAGCACCCATTGACCTTCATAGTCTATATTTTTTCCTACAGTCTTTTGTTGCTTATAATAAATTTGAATGTTGACAACCCATAAGCAGTCGTTAATGCTCTCAATTACATGTAGATGCATACTTTATGCATTAGAGAGTGTGGTGGTGCCTATGGGGTGACGCTCTGGGATGGGTGCGTGCATATGAGGCTGGGAGGGGAAAAAAATCACAGTATACTCACTACAAAAAACTAGACTACACCACTGGAGAGTTGACTCTACTAAAGTTGTATTAGCCTGAATGTGTTTGTATGCTAGCAGATAAAGGTGATCTAATAAGCTAATAGTGCCTAGTTAAAATGAGTTAGTTAAGTTAGTTAGCATGCAAAGACCCTGTGTGTCACATCAATAACTAACATCCGTTTAGCAGTGGCTACCAGATTAACAAACAGATTGAAAAGAATAACAACGATAAATC
The DNA here is from genome assembly GCA_011952105.1 of Coreoperca whiteheadi. Lineage (NCBI taxonomy): Eukaryota > Metazoa > Chordata > Actinopteri > Centrarchiformes > Sinipercidae > Coreoperca > Coreoperca whiteheadi. The sequence continues at coordinate 1,155,670 of CM022475.1, read as the reverse complement.
TTAAAGAAATCATATCAGTAAGGTCGTATATTATGCAAAGTTACTAAACAGTTCTGTTCTACGCTAAGCACCGTGTTTAGCTATCATGCTATGCCCAGTGGTTTGTTACCAATCCCTTTTTTGGTCGGTGTTACTTCGCAAGCCGGCATCTGTCCGAACGGACCAAGCGGGAAAGAATTTGTGGTTCTGCTGTGGAAGGCAGCTGTTGCGATGTTGGTGTGCAGGCTGGGGATGTTGTCTGTCTTTTGGCGCCTGCAGCCGGTCATGCTCGGTGTGGTTAGCTTCGCGCTAACTGGCTCGGTTGATTCTTATAGCTAGCCTGCTGGCTTGCCACTAGCTTTTTGAGGCAATTATGTTATGCAGGATCTCGCATCACCGCTGTAAGCGATCAGAGAGTTTAGTTCTGCAGGGAGGCAGGCTCTTTGTTGCGGCCTTCCACTAGCTGGCTCGAGGCCAGGAGGAGAAATTAAGTGTCCGCTCTAGTTGATTGATAAGAAGCTGTGTGCCTCCGCTCGGGAGAGAGCAGCCAGAGAACGTATGTGCCTCCGCTCTGGATGAGCGCTGAGAAGAAGAGAGCGGAAGAGGAAGAGAGCAAGCCCGGAGGGGCTGACATGCTTTATTGATGACTTCCGGGGCCACGCATTGAGCGGAAGTCAATGGTGTGTTCGCTTGTCTCAGGGAATGTGGGAGAAAAGGGAATGCAGTCCTTTTAACAAAGTTCAGTTATAATTACCCACATGAATAAACTCATCTGCTGAGTCCCAACAAGTCAAAGTACATAGATCCCTAGGTTACGTTCAATGCCATCATTGTTTTCAATGTCAAATGCAACAGGGTTTTTTTCTAACATCTAATTTTACATCTTATGTGTAAGTCTGCATATGACCACTAGGTTAAGGTATGGTTAAGGTTAGGTAAGCTCTTGGTTACAGTTTTAAAAAAATGCAAACATTGACTTATCTGACAAGACGCAATCTCCAGTTTGAAAGTTGGATTCGCTACATACCCACCCCCCTCCCTGACCTTCACACCTTCACATGCCCTGTTGCTACATATATGACACACCACTTCCTGCACGGGCAATGAACATTGGCATTGTATGTAAATTGTAAGGTGTGGATTTATCCAATATGAACGTAATTCCTAGGATACTAGGGTGGAGGACTCCAGAGTGCCAGTCTCAGTAGCTAAGACCTCCATCTGGGCCATTTAGCTTGCACAGTTCTCTTTAAATGTGCTCGTTTGGGTCACAATTTGATTAGCATGAATCTCTTAGTGAACATGACTTAATGAAGCACAGAAAAATCATCAGACTATACCCTTGAAGCTCAGTCATGCTGAATGTACACTTCAGTCATTAGAGCAGATGCTCTAATCACTTAGTTAACCAGTCATCTCTTTGTTTTCCAGGCCATGAGGTCCTCATTTGTTCAAAGTACTGTTTCATTATCGCTGCTCTCTTCAGGTGCTTTTCAGTACACTCTTGTTTCTTGGTGGATTTTTAGTGGCTGGCTGCAGATGATTATGCCTGTAATGTTCTTAAGCGCATTTAATTGATCACTCACAGGGGGATTGGTGGTGTATAAGAAGTAACCCTCCACTGCTTTTCAAATGTTAATATCAAGGACGTACGGATGTAGGCAGTCAGTCCTACTTGTGTCATATCTGCTTCACTTGGCGTTCAGTGGCACAGGAGGTGAGAGTCACAGGTTAAAAATAGCCCCTGCTCCTGCAGTTTTGCATGTACTTGAGAGCATCCTAGTGCTTGAAAGATCAGAACGAGGCTTTTTGTGGTTATTCTGCTTTTCCTCAGCAATTATATTCATATGACTGCTGAATATCTTTCACCACTTTATGCTCTTAAAGTTTGAAGCTTATCCTCATGTTTCAACATTGGTAAGGAATTAAAATTCCCCTAAAGGTGCCTTTCATATTTCAATCAATAAAAAATGTTTTAAAAAAGAAGGAAAAATCAAATGGCACATTTCCTCATTAAATGTCTTTCACGTCTTTTTTTCCCTAACACAACTCAAGTAAAAGGGCAATTTTTTTGCACACAGAAAAAAAGTTACAATAAGTTTCAAAAGTTTGTATTGCTATGGTTCAGAGATGCAGAGAGGTTCAAGGGGAAAAGATGCATGGAACCAAAGGCAGGATGCAGGATGTTGGATTCAAAGCTTTAATAACATACTGTAATCACAGGGGGCGCACCCCAACCCTGATGAATTCATATCAAGAGTTTGTGGAAAAGTTTCCTTTTTGGATGTAAGCAGAAGACCTGACCCCTCCATATGCGTGAGCAAGCATATGTGTGAGAGAAAAATGTAACCACGTGGTGGAAATGAATCTTCCAAAGGCTAGGCTACCCCATCCTTCCTGAACGGAGTTGGACTGAAGGTTAAAATTAGATTTATTTTATAATGCATACACAAGATGTACTGTAAAATAAAACTAACCAAATGGACATTAGTGGACATTAATCTGCCAAAGGTTAGGCTACCCCATCCGTTATTAGAGGCTTTGGACTGAAGGTTAAATGGAGATTTATTTTATAATCACTCTGGAACAAACGGATCTTTATTCCAGTGCCTACATCCAGGAGAGTTGTACTTATCAGTTTGACGGTAAAAAAAAAAGAGTTTATCAGTGTGTTTTTGCTTCTTCCAACTAGTTTATTTTAAGAGTCCAAACATTTTGCCCATGTCTATGATCTGATGTTTTAATCCTTAATATAATTGATGCAACTGCGCTTTACTCAAATTGACTCTTTATTTCCTTTAGATTCATGTTAAGAAAATCAGAGGACTTTGAAATTGATGCATACAAAGGACAAAAAAATTCACCAGAATGCAGGAAATTAAATGTCTGAGACTTAAAATATCATGGGGGAGGTACCCCCAGACCCCTGCTTGATTTGTGTCCCTCAGGCATGGGGCTGCTGGCAACGTGTCCCTTATTTTTCCACATTGAAGGTGGCAACCCGAGCACAGGCACCACGAATGAATGGAACCACATCAATTCAACAATGTAACTTAGGGTTAGGCTACTTTGATTGTGTTTGAATTACTTCTAACAAATTATGTGTGACCTCTCATTCATTTGACATTGATTTTTTGAAAACAAATTACAGCCCAAGGACACCCTACCTTGAAAGTTGCTCTGGATATTCATACTCTCCAGGGGATAAATCCTAATACTGTCTTTCCTTTAGTGTACCCATTAGGACAAGCTTTCTATGCACAACATACCATATAATCTAATTCAATGAGATAGCTCCAGAGCAGCTTTGTTGAGCTGATCTTTATAATAACCTCATGAATTTATAACTTAAAGCTTTTTATGTGTTTCTGTGGGACATTGCTCCTTCTGCATCATTGAAGTTAAAAGATTGCCTTGTGTGATGATCTGCAGGGAGGGGCACACACAGGCCTGTGTGTGTGTGTGTGTGTGCTTGTCTCTCTCGCTCTCTATTTAGAGGCAACTGTGTGGAATAAGTATGACATTTAAAAAACTCAAAAACAGCAGTGATACTATTTCTAATAAATATAGTAGAACTCCAGATCTTGAAATTTCATCATGTGGGGTGGGGGGGATTACTTTAGGAGAACAGTGGGGAGAGGGGCAGAGAAATCAAAAGGTTTGGCAAGCATGGGATAATATTATTTATCAGAATCAGATCATTTTTATCATATATAATATCAATTTATATTGTTTATAATAGAATATCTGTGTGTTTTCATGCGGAAACAATTGACCAGATGCCAAAACTATCACTGCTGAACGTGAGTCGACTGCAGACCTCATTGCCCTGTTTGAACCCAATTGGTTAACATGAGCGCCGAAAGGAAGCGGGCAGCGCGGGCAGCGCGGGCAGAATATAACACAATTACAGACAACACTGCTCTGAGCTGGTTTGTTTGACACAAGATAAGTAACGTGTTTCACTGGATGTCCTGAAGCTGTTTACCAGGGATCTCTGCAGAACTCTATTTATGCTTATGTGGAAGTTGGCAGTGATTGGTCCTAGTAAATATCCTGGCATCTTTCACTGAGCTCCATGTGGTGACAAGTAAGCTGTTGGCAGCGGCTGTATTCACTGTTATGTTGTCCATTCAGTGCAGAACTCTATTTGCTTTTGTGCCCTAGAATCTCGCTTTTGTGTGGCTGCATGCTGCTCTCCACCTCATGCATTCAAAGTCCGCCACTGGTAACTCCTGTGGTGGCATCGATCCCTCCGACCCTTGCTGGTTGTTTGGAATGGCCTGACCAGGCAAAGGATAACTGAGCAGCAGCACTACACCAGCTAACCTGCGAGAGACCATTGCTGCTTTGTCTTTGGCTGTGATTACTTCATTTGTGCTTTTTTTGTTTTGGCCTCCCCACATTGCTTCGTTTTTGCGTGCTTCACTGTGGGCCTTCTAAATGGGTCGAGACATATTTTAATTGTGTGTGTGTGTGTGTGTGTGTACGAGGGACAGGTCGTACTTATTATTTGTTTGGATTCTTTGTGATTTGCTTGTTTGTGTGTTAACTTGTTATTTAGTGATTTTTGTATTAGTTTTAGGTTTAGCATGCTGGAAGTATGGCAGCGAGACGCAGCTGTATCAGCTGACGCTATGGGCAACGCAGTACCAACTCCGCCATGCTGAAGGGATGCCTGTCAGAGTGTGAAGCCAGCAGGGCACACAAGAGAGCCACGGATCCCGGATTATGTAAGCGGTATAGGCTGTAAAATCTCACAAAGGTGTGAGGGGAGGACCATCCTGCAGCATCGCATATATCGGAGAGGGGGTTCCCGACCACCAAGCTCTTGAGGATGCCATACTCCGTGTGGAGAGAACTCTAATCGACAGAGGTGAAGGCAAACCGTGCACCTTATATACCGAAACGATAGCCTCAACTATGTACCTGCTAATAGTGTGTTTGGTAGCCGGTAACCAGCCCTTACGAGGGGGCCCAAAGCATACCAGCAATTGGTCCGAATTGCGCCACTGGGATGTCCTCCGGACATAAATCTCCAGGGCTCTGACTGTACAAAGCAGTTGCAGCCTACCTTCCTGTTCCGCCGACTCTGAAGGAGGATGGAATGGCTGCAGGACTACCAGCTGGGCCTCCTCAGTGGGTACTTAGGTACATAACCTGGCCTGGGATGCACGATGGCTCTAACTGTGCCTGGAACGATCTCCAGGTTAGCAGGAGCCACCGACAAGGCCTGCAGATCTCTCTTGAGAGAAGTCACGGGCAGCAAAAATGCCATCTTTAAGGCCAGACACCTGTCTGATGCATTGTCCAGTGGCTCGAACGTTGCTGTGGTCAATCCATCCAGCACCACTATCAGATCCCACGGAGGGACTCTGACTCGAACCGGAGGCCTCATCCTCAAGGTGCTACGAAGGAAACTGGTCACAAAGCGGTGCTTTCCAAGCGAGCATCCATCCACCAAACTGTGGAATGCTGCGATCGCAGCCACATACACCTTAAGTGTAGCAGGGGAGAGTCCAGCTGAAAACCGGCCTTGAAGGAACTCCAGCAGTGAAGCCATCGGGCAGTGAACTGGCTCAAGATGGCGCTTTTCGCACCATGTAGTGAAATTTTTCCACTTACCCGCATACAGTTCCCTCGTGGAGGGGTCTCTAGAGTGTAAGATGGTCTCAACTACCTCAGTAGAGAGACCGGCAGCTCCGAGGTGGTCCCCCTCAGGGGCCAGACCCACAGCTTCAATTTCCCTGGCTGGGGATGGAATATTTCGCCTTGGCCCTGCGACAGCAGGTCCCTCCTGACGGGAATCTCTCACGGGGGGCCATCCAGGATGGCTACCAGGCCCGAGGACAAGATTCTGGCGGGCCAGAACGGGGCCATGAGCAGCAGCTGGGCCCCTGTTCGGCGAACATTTCCTAGAACCCCCAGGAGCAGAGCAATTGGGGAAATGCATACATACATATGTAGCCTTAGCCACGGCTGCACAATGGCATCCAGCCCCAGGGGCGCTGGATCCACAAGGGAGAACCAGAGGGGGCAGTAAGCGTTGTCTGGGGACGCGAACAGGTCCACTTGTGCTCTGCCAAATTTCCTCCATATCATCTGCACTGTCTCGGGGTGCAGTCTTCATTCCCCTGGCCTCGGCCCCTGCCTCGACACGATGAGGTACGCAGGTACGAAAAGTGCTCTGAGAGGGAGCAACTTCCCCTGGGAAAATCCGGCGTGCCTGAGCCACGACTGCAGGTGCCTCATGTACAGCAATCCTAGCTGCACCCTGAGTATCATAGTCAGGATTGACTCAACGTGTGCGGGAGACAGTTGTGCCCGCAAGGTGACTGAGTCCCACACTACTCCTAGGAACGTTAATCCTTTGAGCCTCAACCTCAAGCACCTCAAGCGCGCAAGTACAACATATCAATGTCGTACTGCGTGAGACGAGACTGGGATAAAATCAACCAGTCGTCCAAAAAACTGAGGATGCAGATCCCCTGGAGTCTGAGAAGAGCCAGGGCAGAGTCCATACACTCTGTGAAGGTGCGAGGGGAGAGTGCTAGGCCGAAGGGAAGCACCCATTATTGGTAAGCTTTGTCCCCAAAAGCGTACAGCAGGATCTTCCGGTGTCCCGGAATGATAGAGACGTGGAAATTGTGACGAACCAGTCCTCGGACTGAATCAGACTCACAATCATAGGGATCGTCAGCATCCGGAATCAAAGTCTTCTCAGAGAACGGTTCAGGTGATGAAGATCTAAAACGGGACGCAAACCGGGACTACCGGCTGTAGAAAAACAAACATACTTTTAGATACTTTAAAACCTTGGAACTAAAATTAGCCCTGCTCAGTATGCATCGGTATGCATCCCTCAGGTGGGAATTTGTTTTATGGCCCCATTGTACAAGAGAGAATGTATTTCTCGCTCCATCACCTAGGCTTGTACTCGGTCGACCCCTATTTCCAAGATTCCTCGTAATCTTCGGTGTGGACCGGAAACCGAAGCTTGTAACCTTTTTGGACAGTGCGCAAACTCAGTGCGACACGCCGGGTCAAGCTTCTCAAGCGGGCAGAAGAGTCCCTCAGGGAAACCAACCGCTCGAGGCTGGTGCCTGGGGGACCTGGAGCGGCGGCCTTGGTTACCCAAAGTGCTGCAGCGGCGGAAATCCCTGAGGATCGGTATGTACATGCCTGACCGCCCCCTAGAACCTTCAGTGTGAGAGCTGAGGTACCCCGAAGCGCCGAAACAGTGGAATTTAACCGGAAAGGAACGTCTACAGGCCTCAGTAGAGGCCTAACTGCTGCACAGCCGTGCAGGTCTAAAGGCAGCGGTTCCACGGAACTTGCCACGCCCCAAAGCACCACCGGCGGCAGGGTTAAGAGACTGAGCTCCCGAGGGCACAATGGGGGAGCAGCCACGTGCTACACCCTGATAGGGGGGCGCCTTCCGAGGCCCGACGCTTGAGTCAGGGCCTCTTCTGTGGGACCTGCCAGGCGAGAAGAACGGTCCTCAGGTCCGTCTTCTCAGGTCTTCTCCGAGCAGGCTGGAGCGAGCCCCTTGGCCGCTAGGGAGGGGCACGCTGGGCCAGACTCCCTTTCTGAGCCAGCATGTAAGAGCTGTGAGATTTCGAATGCTGTGGTGGTCCACCCTCAGCTCAGGCCCGAGACCTCTGATGACAGGGGCTAAACTTCTGTCGTTGCATGGCGGAGCTCCGTCTCATCCTCAGATATGAAGGCCCCGCCAAAGTCGAGGTCCTAAGCAGGTCGGCTGGGCACACCCGCACACATGCCATGGCGTGACTTACCTTGCTCACACTCACCTCTCAGGGCTGACAGAGCCTGCTCTCCTAACCCAAAACAGCCAACCAAAACACGTGAGTTGCCAGTGGGGATAATACGCGGGCAGGGAGGAAAGCACTGACAAAACCGCTTCACACTCATCATTTTCAAAGAGACCCAGCACGCTTATTGAAGATCAGAAGACTGACAACAACAGTGAAATCGGCTCCCTTTATACTTCCGGTTCCACCGGCATGCCTTACGTGTTGACATTAAACCCAATCAAGATTGGGCTGGTTGATTTTACAGCCTATACCGCTTACATAATCTGGGATCCGTGGCTCTCTTGTCCTGAAGTGTGCCCTGCTGGCTTCACACTCTGACAGGCATCCCTTCAGCATGGCGGAGTTGGTACTGCGTTGCCCATAGCGTCAGCTGATACAGCTGCGTCTCGCTGCCATACTTCCAGCATGCCTGTGAGCGGCTTGCTTCAGTCGATCAGAAGGCTGACGACAACAGGGAAGCCGGCTCCCTTTATACCGGTTCCGCTGGCGTGCGTCACGTGTTGACGTTAAACCCAATCAAGATTGGTCCAGAGTTGATACAGAGATTCAGAGGCAGTCACGCTGAAGGCGTTCCCCATAGCGTCAGCTGACGCAGCGTTGAAGTTCCCTTGAAAGGGAAAGGGAAATTGTTTGTACTTTAACTTGCGTCTCTGCCTCATTTGCGACGAACCTGGGTGCCTCCCCTTTGTCTTTGTTGGGTTGAGAAGATTTAAGATATGGCGTTTTTTGGCAACATAATATTTAAACTGCCCCAACCTGTACATCACGTCCTCGTGTCACTACACTTAGTTCGCAGCTAACTGGGGGTAAAAGAGGAACAGGAAGTAGGCGTTTTGATTTTCATGCTAGGCTATTATGTCCAGTTCCCAAAGGACAAGATAACAACCCCAACTGCTTTGTTCCAAACGTTAACCAACCAATCAAAATAAACAATTTGCTTTTTTTATTTTTTTTTTCATTGGTTTAATTAGCATTCGGATTTCTTCATCAACTGGGGCTCTCACTTATTATCCAAGGAAGAGCGCCAACTAGCTCAATGGCATTTAATGATGCACTTAATTCCTAAATTATAGTTCAGCTTGTGTTTGAGAAGTTGCACCTTCTGTGAAATATGATTGTTACGAGCTGTGGGGCTCATTGTTTTGTAACACTCCCACCCCGGTTTTCATTTTTAACCTGACAGTCGAGTTGACCACTGTCCAGTGTACCCCGCCTAAGGCCCAAAGTCACTGGGATAGGCTCCAGTCACCCGCGACCCCTAACACGAACAAGCGGTAGAAAATGACTGATGCACTTACTGATGTCTTTAGAACCAAATAGCACCCTCCAAACTCCCAAATTTCCATCCAGCTCAATGTTGAGGAGCTACTGGAAATGTGGGGGTGCTAATGGACATTATAGAGCTCAAACTGAAACCTGAACTTTCCATTTGTGTTCCAGAAGTAAGAAAGCCTCAATCAAAACCACATTGACTTTGAAATCATCGAGAATACAAGAGAAACCAACGGTTACAATGAGTTATTACATATACTGGCACACTTATAAAACTTAATGGAAGCTGTAATTTTTATTGCCATTGTTTAGCTTCTAACAGCAAGTGCTATAGAAGATAAAATATCTTGTAAATTAATGTAAATGTAATAGTAAACAAAGAGTAAAGAGACACAGAAGCTCCAAGCAGCTAGCTTGGATGTGACATTAAGAAGTCAACAATTTCTGGCAGTGTACCACTATCTATTCCATATCTTGTTTTTAAATTATGGGAAGGAAGTCTAGGTCATGTGTCAGGTCAGCCGAGAAAAGTCAAAATAAAGCAACAACCATAGTTGCAAGTCTTTCGGGTCTCTGATCGCTAACCATTAAAATTATACGGCATTTAATGATTTTCTTTTCAATCCAAAGCAGGTTAGCTAACTAACAATGTTTTTACATCGATAAGACAAAGTCCTTTCATTATGTAGACCTAATAATAAATTCAAAGTGTGTGGCTATGCAAGGCCTGCCTGTCGTTGTCTTATGTAACTTTTTATTGTTCTCCGAATTTACAAGGTCATAATATGAGACTTAAATGTTTTTGCTTTTAAGTCTCAAGTCAAGCCTTCATGGAATCAAGTCTCAAGTAAGTCAACTCTCACAACAGTCAAGTCCGTTAAATTTCAAGTCCTCATTTTTGTGATCTGCCTCGAGTCTAAGTCTCAAGTCTACAGCACTGCCACTGTCTTACCTGTCATTAAAGTCTAATAGATGTCTAATATAAAAAATCATTAGAAGAGGATTATATTCATTAAGTACGGAGCTGGAGTTTGGACACGGTTAGGTTACCATGACATAAAGACTGGAAACATGGCAATACAACTAGCCTGAGACATGAACGTGAACTAGTTCATTTTAATCTGTGTGAACTGAACTTTGAGCTAGCTTTTGTGAAGCGTGAACTTGCACAACACTGAGCACAGGTGTTGTTCTAATTATCTGCTGAAGACTGTATATAGGCACAATGGTACCAGACCTAGCAACCTCACTGTGATGACAAGACTCCAGGAAACTACAGTCTCTGCATCCAGCTGTTGTTTACCAAGAAATAGTTTCAGCACACTAGCTTGCATCCATCCATCCATCCATCTTCTTCCGCTTATCCGGGGCTGGACGAAATAACGAGGCGTTCCCAGGCCAGCCGAGAGACATAGTCCCTCCAGCGTGTCCTAGGCCTCCTCGGGAGGACATGCCCGGAATACCTCCGCAGGGAGGTGTCCAGGAGGCATCCGGGATAGATACACGAGCCACCTCAGCTGACTCCGCCAATGTGGACGAGCGGCGGCTCTACTCTGAGCTCCTTCCGAGTGACCAAACTCCTCACCCTATCTCTAAGGGAGTGCCCAGCCACCTTACGGAGGAAATTCATCTCGGCCGCCTGTATCCGGGATCTTGTCCTTTCGGTCATGATCCAAAGCGCATGACCATAGTTGAGAGTAGGAACGTAGATTGACCGGTAAATAAAGATCTTTGCCTTGCAGCTCAGCTCTTTACCACAACAGACCGGTATATTGACTGCATCACTGCAGAAGATATACCGATCCGCCTGACGAGCTCCTGTTCCATCCTCCCCTCACTCGTGAACAAGATCCCAAGAAACTTAAACTCCTCCACTTGAGGCAGGTGCTCTCCACCAACCTGAAGGGGATTGCTATTTTTAAAATTCTGTTTGTGTACAGAATACAAATGTTAATTAGTGAGCTTTAGGGTTGTTTTTAGCGGCCTGTATTCATTTTAGTTTTAGTCTAGTCGAACCTCGGATTCAAGAGGAACAATGCGGTATTCTTCTCGGTCGTGGTAAACTGGACCATCTCTATACCCTTGCCAGGTTGCTGGAGGGTTCATGGAAGTTTGCCCAACCAGTCCACATGTGTTTTGTGGATCTGGAAAAGGCATTCGACTGTGTCCCTCACGGTGACCTGTGGGGGGTGCTGTGGGAGTATGGGCCCTCTGCTAAGGGCTATCCTGTCCCTATATGACCTTACTATTGCCGGCAGTAAGTCAGTCTTGTTTCTGGTGAATGTTGGACTCTGGCAGGGCTGCCCTTTGTCACCGGTCCTGTTGATTATTTATAGGACAGGGATTCTAGGCGCAGGCGGCCGAAATGAGTTTCCTCTGCAGGGTGGCTGGGCGCTCCCTTAGAGATAGGGTGAGGAGCTCTGTCACTCGGGGTGAGCTCAGAGTAGAGCCGCTGAGGAGTCCGCTGAGATGGCTTGGGCATCTGTTCGGGATGCCTCCTGGACGCCTCCCTGGGGAGGTGTTCCGTGCAAGTCCAACGGCCTGGGAACGCCTCGGTATTCCCCCGGTAGAGCTGGAGGTAGTGTCTGGGTAGAGGGAAGTCTGGGCGTCTCTGCTTAGACTGCTGCCCCCGTGACCTGGCTCCGGATGAGCAGAAGATGGATGGATGGATGGTCTAGTCTTTGTGTGAAGGTGTCATTTTACTTTTTATTAGTTTTAGTCTCTTTTTTGCTATTTTTAGTCTGGTCAGGTTTCAGTCAACTAAAAGTCTCAGCATTTTAGTCAGAATTATCCATGACTATTTTCATCTAGTTATAGTTGGTGAAAACAGATGACATTTTAGTCTCGTTTTAGTCAACGAAAATTGTATTTTAGTCTCTTTTTAGTATTGCAATTATTGAGATGTCTCTTAAGGTTCATGTTGATTTTCCTGTGATTTTTGTGGCCGCATTTCACAAATTCTATTTTCGTTTACACTTCTATGTAATGAAAGTTTTTTCAAATGTCATTTCTTCTTTTTCTCCCAAAGACGAACCCCAGCTTGCTGGCCATCAGTTCCTTTCTCTGTGTCAGACTTAACTTTGTTTTTTGTCGTTTTCTAAATAATGCCACGAGTGCGGCTTGAGGAAGTGCGATCGCCTGCATCTGCACAGTGCGACCTGATGCAGCCCCTGACGTGAGATACAGGAAACAGAAATACTGCAAAATAATAATTATAACGCGGCAAAACGAGATGAAATAACGTAATAAAATTTAGTTTCGTCTCATTTTGGTCAACAAAAATGAAGAGGCATTTTTAGAATAGGTTCTAGTTTGTAAATCACATTTAGTCTGATTGATATTCATTAACAATATTGCGTTATACATTTAATTATAGTCATCCTCACATGACAGCATTTATGTTGCGTCTCGTTTTCGTCACTTGATAAAGGTTCGGTGACGATGATATTTAGTCATAATTTTCGTTGACAAAAGCAACACTAGTGAGCTTAAAATGTGTTAGGCGTATTATTTTTAGCCAGCCTAGTTTATCCATGTTTTCAGTTTTTATGCTAAGATAAGCCTCCCACGTTAAAGCTATGAAGTGACTTTCCCCCAAAACTATAAAACAGCAGTATTCCCCATAAATTGGCATACTCATGGATTGTATCAGTGTTGGTAAACCCCAATGGTTGGGACAACAAGGTCGTTTACAAGCACACAGTTTCTCAGCTGTTGTTGCCAGGAGGATGGAAACATCCTAACACTGGGTTTGCGCTGTAGGCACAATCACATCACAGGGTTGTCAGTTCAAAACCACCAACACAAAGCTATTAGCTGAATGTAGCTTGGAGAAAATGTTTTCTCTCAACCAAATTACTTATTTATACATGCCATATGGTTTCACAGTGTTCTGTGTATTTGCTTTATTGCCTCTAAGGAGGAATCAAATGTGTGAGTGACATCCTGTGTGTGAAAGATATAGTCAAACGTTTCATTCCTCTCTACTAATGTTATTAGCAGACCTGTCTGGGGAGCATGACACACTTCTCACAACACAGGCCCAGTTTTATCATTCAGGGCTTAGCTGGATCCCCAAATGACAGAAAGTCTGCCTAAAGTTTACCCCTCCTCTGCTAAAACACGAGAACAAAACTCTTCTACTTACTCTTTTCTCCGCTGCAGAGCACCAAAAGGCAGAGATATTCTGAGGTATCCTGGTGAGAGAGATGTTTATTTGGATTATCACATCTCAAGAGGAAGCATGCCTCCCTGAGCCAATTTAGAATTTGCCCTATAGGCCACAAATCTTTTGCAGAGTGGATAAGTTAATTAAGAACATTGAGAGGATGATAACGGCCTTGTATTCTGCTCCTGCTGTACAATAATTGCATTTCATACTCAGTATTTGTGGCAGGGGGTCATTGTGTATCGGAGGACCGCACTCTAAGAAGATAAAAACACCTCATTATTGTACAAGACCAGAGTGGAACAGAGAGAGCCAATTGACAAATGTCTGTCTCTGAAGCAGATGGGCCCAAAGCATTTATTAACTGTGACTATGATTTACTTTGGAGGAAATGGCATAACAAAAGTTCATGAATAATCAAGCTTGTCTTGGCTTACAAATATTTCGCCTTGATTTTGGAGTTTAGTAAATTTATATATAAAATATGTATAAAAACAGCCAGAGAGCATGACATTTTAAAATTATTTTTAAAAACCAGCAAAGGTTTCAGTTGTGGTTTTCAATTCAATTCTATTTATATAGCCCAATATCAAAAATCACATTTGCCTCAAAGGGCTTCACAATCTGTAACATAGGACACCCTCTGTCCTCAGACCCTCAATTTGAATAAGGAAAAACTACCCAAAAAACCCTTTTAACAGGGAAAAAAAATGATAGAAACCTCAGGAAGAGCAACAGAGGAGGGATCTCTCTCCCAGGACGGACAGACATGCAATAGATGTCGTAAGTACAGAATAGATTCATAGCATAAAAATCATAACATACAATTATGAAGGCAATGGCAAGATTTTAGTATATATATATATATATATATATATATATATATAAATAATTATGTTGGAAAGTGTGGGATGTAAAACATAAGGGAAGATGATGGATCCAGACGGACAACCGAGCAGCTCCAGGTGAAGGCCAACGAGCAGGACCTGAGCCACTTGTCCCCTGCACCGTAGACACAGCAGCACTGCCCCAGCAGGTCACCATAGTCACAGATCCGGATACATCTCCGGACGCTGAAATACCTGCTGAAAGTGACAGTAAGAAAGAAGAGAGGGACGAGAAAGCACAAAACTCCGGGAGAGGGAAGAAGTCAAGTTAGTAACATTTATGGGATGAGAATGCATATGGATAGAGAGGAGGACAGAGTTGAAGAGAGAGGTGCATCGTGTCAAGTCCCCTGACAGTCTAGGCCTACAGCAGCATAAGTAAGGGATGGTTCAGGTTCATCTTCATCAGTGCTCAGACTGTCCGCAACAGGCTGAGAGAGGCTGGACTGAGGGCTTGTAGGCCACACATTAAGTTCACTGAAAGTAAAAACAGTTGAAAGTCAGAGGACGTTTCTTTTTTTGCTGAGTTTATAAGCTTTATCAAAGAGGAAAGTCTTTAGCCTACTCTTAAATGTGGAGATAGTGTCTGCCTCCTGAACCTGAACTGGGATCTGATTCCACAGGAGAGGAGCTTGATAGCTAAAGGCTCTGGGTCCCATTCTACTTTTGGAGACTGTAGGAACCACAAGTAACCCTGCATTCTGAGAGCGCAGTGTTCTAGTGGGGTAATAAGTGTGAGCTTTGTAAGATACGATGGTGCCTTACCATTAAGAGCTTTGTAGGTGAGGAGAAGGATTTGAAATTCTATTCTGGATTTAACAGGGAGCCAGTGCAGAGAAGATAATATTGGAGAAATATGATCTCTTTTCCTAGTTCCTGTCAGTACACGTGCCGCAGCATTCTGAATCAACTAGAGAATCTTTAGGGAATTTTTCGGGCTGCCTGATAATATGGAATTGCAGTAATCCAGCCTTTAAGTAACAAATGCATGGATTGATTTTTCTGCATCATTTTGAGACAGTAAGTGCCTGATTTTTGCAATGTTACGTAGGTGAAAAAAGGCAGTCCTTGAAGTTTGCTTCATGTGCGAGTTGAAGGATAGATCCTGATCAAAGATAACTCCGAGGTTCCTCACAGAGGTGCTGGAGGCCAGGGCAGTGCCCTCTAGAGCAATACTATCTGCCGACAGTGAGTCTCGGAGGTGTTCGAGGCCAAGTACAATAACTTCAGTTTTGTCCGAGTTTAACATCAGTTAAACTTCAAGCATGCCTTAAGGACATAAAAACCTGGATGACCAGAAATTTTCTAACTGATCAGTTTCATCCGGCTTAATTGATAAATATAACTGGGTATCATCCGCATAACAATGAAACTTTATGGAGTGCTTTCTAATAATATTGCCCAAAGGAAGCATATATAAAGTAAATAGAAGTGGTCCAAGCACAGAACCTTGCGGAACTCCGTGACTAACTTTGGTGTGCTCGGATGATTCATCATTAACATATACAAAGTGAGATCGGTCTGATAGATAGGATTTAAACCAGTTTAACGCGAATTGCTTTAATTCCAATTAAATGTTCCAGTCTCTGTAATATAAACTGTTATAGTCTGTTTTGTAGGTTAATCCTTCATTTAAAAGTCTATTGGATCCCTCCACTTAATACCTGAACTTTTTTTTATACTGAATTTTCACAGCAGGTCCCCCCTTTTTTGCTACCTGTTTACATTTGCTTTCAAAATGTAAGCCAAACATGATTTCTGTTTACATTCAAAACAACCTGCAAATGTGCATGTGATTTTCAAGTAATAACTGAAGCTAGAGGCTGAGCTTGGGGAGAATGTCCTCACCAGAAAAACCACAGCTTCTCTGCCTCTGAATCTCGGTATCAACTACTCCAATCTTGATTAGCTTTGACGTTAACAAATGACGCGCGCTAGCGGTACCGGAGGTTACAAAGGGAGCCGGCTTCACGGTTGTCGTCAGTCTTCTGATCTTCAGCAAGCGCTCTGGGTCTCTGAAAATGAGGAGTGAGAAGCGGTTCTGGCAGGGCGCGTATCCCCGATAGCGATACACACGAGATGTGTTAGCTGCCTGGGGAGAGAGCATGCGCTAGCAGCCCTCGAGGGGGCTGGCTGTGTGCATTGTGAGCGTGTCCCCGTAAGGAAGCTCTGCTCTTGGCCGGCGCTTTGAGGAAAGCTCTGCACTCCACAAGGTAAGGGGCTGGCGGTTGCTGAGGCATCCCAGCATCTGCAACCGTGGGGTTCGCAGATGGATCTAGGGGACGAGAGCAAGACGACATAGGCCGTTTCTCAGCCTTTCGTCTGCTGGCTCTGTCATGTCTTAGGAGCTGAAGGCAGTGACGTGGGTGTCTCGTCAGCCCAGTCACCGCAGTATGAGGAGCTGCTGGAGGTGGTTTCCAATGCGGTGGCTAGGCTCAATATCGCCTGGCCAGCGGAAGAGCAGGACACTTGTCACCGGAGTAAGCTCGACAAGCGTTTTCTTGTAGCCCCACCTGCATATTCATGTCAGGACCTGCCATTCTTCCCAGATCTCCACACTGAGGTGTTGAAATCTTGGTCCAAGCCGTACTCTGCAAAGCTTTCCAGCCTGACTGATCAGTGGGCGTAAGGCGAACGGTTATGGCACTATGCCAGGTATTGAGGAGACGCTGGCGGCCTATTTATTTTTTTAGATTAAACAGTTAATATATATTTAGGTTTTTTTGTTTCTCTTTTTTTTTTTAAATCTGACAATTTTACAATAAAAATACATTGAGCACTCAGAAAGTGCGCATGCGCCACGGTGCAGGCTGCCTTTTGCATAGCTCCGTCTCTTCGTCTTACTTTTAGCTTTCCTTTTTCTTCCTAACTTGAGTGTAAGTATAAATTAAACTACACTCTTTAAGAATATGAAGGTAGAAAGTATTTTAGTACTTTTTTTCGCCGTGAAACTTCTTCTCCTGCTACTCGGTCAGGGCACCGCTGCTGAACAGCTGTTTGGCCGCATTGTTTACACCAGGGAACAGCTGATCACGCTGAAGCCGAGCAGCATGGCGCCCAGGATAACCGATGTCCCCACGGAGATCTGGAGGAGGACACACTGAGGATGCAGAGTGTGAACGAAGCAGCGAGGGAAGAGTGAGGGGTGCAGACAAAAGAGACTTAAGAACAAGAGATTTAAGCCATGTCTGCCTTCTCTCATAATGGGCAACGTGAGATCACTGGCGAATAAGATGGACGAGCTAGTGACATTAGCCCGGAGTCAGACGGAGTTCCGTGAGCGTAGTCTGATGTGCTTCTCAGAGACATGGCTACACAGAGATATCATAACGTTTCCATTGACGGCTTTCAGACTGTTCGGGCCGACAGGGATTACACCGGGAGCGGTAAGCGGAAAGGTGGCGGGCTTGCTGTGCTGGTTGACAACAGGTGGTGTAACCCTGGTCACGTTACTATCAAGCAGAGTATCTGTAGCCCGGACATTGAACTGTTAGTTGTGGGACTCCGACCATATGTGCCACGCGAATTCTCACATGCCATTGTTGTGGCTGTTTACACCCCCCCCCCCCTTGGCTAACTCTGTATCGGCGTGCAACGCCATACACTCCGCCATAACTCCAGACTCAACACAGGAATGTTTTGAGGTGACAAACTGGGACGCACTCTGTTACCCCTTTTCCACCGAGCTGGTGCTAGTTTGGAGCGAGAGCCAAGTTTCAAATCGGTTCTTTGAGTTTCCACAGCTGAAGCACCAGCTCGGAGGCAGGAAAAGTGGTTCTTAAGTAGCACCAACTCGTTGCTGGGCTAGAAGTAAGCACCGGTTACTGCAGCGGCTGGGGGCGGGTTTACCGTGACCGACAAGACGAACGGTTTTCACTTCTGCTTCTTACATCAACGCTTAATACATTTTAATTTAACTGCAGTCTGATTGTTTATCAGCAGAGTTGATGCTAGGAGGCTAACAACATGCAGAGGCTCAAGTTGATACGTTATTGTTAAAAATAAATGTTCTGTACATACCGTACCGCTCATAATCTCCGTCTGTACAAACTATGAAGTCCCAGTGGCTCCAAGGACTACAGACCGGTGGCACTGACCTCCCACATAATGAAGACCCTGGAGAGACTGGTGCTGGAACAGCTGCGGCCCATGATCAGACCCCTCCTCGACCCCCTTCAGTTCGCCTACCAGCCCTGGCTGGGAGTTAAGGACACCATCGACTTCCTGCTGAAAAACCTGGAAAAGCCGGCAAGCACGGTGAGGATCATGTTTTTTGATTTCTCCAGTGGCTTCAACACCATGCTGGGTGAGAAGCTGGCAGCGATTCAGGTGGATGTCCTCCCTCGTGTCCTGGACTGTTGACTACCTGTCTGGCAGACCACAGTATGTGCGTCAGACACTGTGGTCAGCAACACTGGCGCCCCTCAGGGGACTGCCCTCTCACCCTTCCTCTTCAACATCTACACCACAGACTTAAGCCACCACACAGAGTCTTGCCACCTTCAGAAGTTTTCTGATGACTCTGCTGTGGTGGGATGTATCAATGGTGGTGATGAGACTGAGTACAGGGTTGTGGTGGGTAACTCTCATGGTGCGAGCAGAACGATCTGCAGCTCAATGCGACAAAGTCCAAGGAGCTGGTTGTAGACCTACGGCCCTTCGTAGGTCTAGGTACCAGTGACTCCAGTTTCCATCCAGGGGGACATCGCTGAGGATTACAAGTATCTGGGAGTACACATAGACAATAAACTGGACTGGGCTAAGAACACTCAAGCTCTGTACAGGAAGGGCCAGAGCCACCTCTATTTTCTGAGGAGGCTGAGGTCCTTCAACATCTGTCGGACAATGCTGAGGATGTTTTATGAGTCTGTGGTGGCCAGTGCTATTCTGTATGCTGTTGCATGCTGGGGTAGCAGGTTGAGGATAGCGGACTCAATAAAATGATCCGTAAGGCCAGTGACATTGTTGGGGTGGAGCTGGACTCTGTCGGTGGTGTCAGAGAGGAGGTCCTGTTCATTGTTTATATGGACAGGATTTCTATATGCAAAGTCGGGGGCCGGATTGAGTCCAGTTTGGGGACCACAGTATTTCGTCTCTGCTTTTTGCAGACGACACTGTCCTGTTGGCTTCATCAAATCAGGACCTTCAGCGTGCACTTGAATGGTTTGCAGCCCAGTGTGAAGCGGCAGGGATGAGAATCAGCATCCGAGGCCATGGTTCTCAGCCGGGTGGCCTGTCTGGAGAGGTGTTCCGGGCATGTCCAACCGGGTGGAGGCCCCGGAGAAGACCTAGGACACGCTTGAGGAACTAGGTCTCTCAGCTGGCCTGGGAACACCTCGGTATTCCCCCGGAAGAGCTGGAGGAAGTGTCTGGGGAGAGGGAAGTCTGGGCGTCCCTGCTGAGACTGCTGTGCCCGCGACCCGGCCCCGGATAAGCGGCAGAAGGTGGATGGCCTTAAGTAAATGATCTGAATACTTCTTCCACCACTGGGTACAGGTTAAAAATACAGAAACAGGTAACAGATCCAAACACAGGAACAGGAAACTAGAGTGCTGGTGCTGGTTCAGAGGCATAAGCAACATTATGGAAATGGATTATACAGTATATTGGGCTGATGAGGGAAAGTGGAGACAGGTGAGCAGGTGAATGTGGGAGTCAGGTGACTGGGACAGGTGGAAAAGTGTGAGGGCATCTGGTGGACAGGTAGAGAATGGCAATCAATATATTTCCATGTGTTAATGTGTGCCAAGGTTTACATGATTTCTATGCCAAAAACATATCTGAAAATCTAATTGTTTTTTCCTGTTTGTGAATACATGATACATACTTGATGTGTGCCAGTTCAAATGTAGCCTAAAAGCCCCATGTCTGTATTAATGTTTATACACATAACAGGGATACTGTTGCTTGTTGACGGGTTAAGGAGGACCCAGATGCTGACAGTACTTAAGGAGTGGAGTCTTTATTGACACTTGAGAACAGGCAGGCAAACAGAAAACCAGGACCATGCCAAAATCCACAACGAGACAGATCCAACACAGAAGGGAATAAAATGCAGGGAAGATACACAGGAAGGTACAAACAATGATCCAGCACCAGGACAGGGAATCACACGAACTAGGAACAGGTTCACACTCAGGGGAGGTGAAGGCACAGGTGCAGTAAAAACACAGGTGAACACAATCAGGGAATCAGGGACAGGAAGTAAATTCAGACAGAGACAGAGGGGAACAGACACATACCAAAATAAAACAGGAATTACTAAATGAAAACCCCAAAACATAAACCAAACAAACAATTTCAAAATAAGCACCAGCACTAATACAATAACAAACAGAACTCAGATGGACAACAAAAACCAGGAACCGACTAATCAAAAACACTCCACAAAAACCCCCAAAACACCCCATACAACCCCTCAAATGTAAGTCGCTTTGGATAAAGGCGTCTGCTAAATGACTAAATGTAAAT
Source organism: Coreoperca whiteheadi (assembly GCA_011952105.1). NCBI lineage: Eukaryota > Metazoa > Chordata > Actinopteri > Centrarchiformes > Sinipercidae > Coreoperca > Coreoperca whiteheadi. Next base: position 1,135,058 of record CM022475.1, on the reverse strand, counting down.
GTAAACGTAAAACCATAACAGAAACACTGAATACCTTCTTTATTGATATTTTTTATTTAGTCATCGCTTTTAAATATTCAAATGTAAAAAAACATTTTTACGAAATACTGGTTATCAGCAAGTACAATACAAAAATATCGACATGTTTGTGTTCAATATACACACATCTACCACAGATCTTATTATAGAAATCAACGTGTAGTAAGCCCTGAGCTTTTATCATTATTGGCAGTACAAACACATTAGTATGGAGAGGATGGAGGACAGAAGCTATTCTGTCTCAGGAAAAAAAGAAACTGGCTTCCTCTTCAATTACCTCTTCCAGTGAATCCAATCTGACTGAAATTGACATAAAAGCTAGCTCCATATCTTCTCTCATGTAAATGTTAATATTGAGGAGGAAAGCAAGGCACTCAGGCTTGCTGAGGTTGAATTGGTCTGACCAAACCAATTGGTCTCAATTGAGGGTGTAGCAGAAACTGCCGAAACGTCAGAAATGATCACTCATAAGAAGTGTACATGGATACTGTAGCTTGGTGTTTTTTTTACCAATGATGAGAAGGAGCTTTTCACTTTAAAACAGAGATGGTTTAACATAAAAAAGTTAAAGTGGCACAAAAAATGGATCAAATAACTCCCATCAACATCATTTCAAACAGCAGGCAACTGTTTTCATGCAATAAATGTTCTGATTAACCCACTGTACACTACCTGTCCAGCACCAAACAGCAGTCTGACAAAGTTGGTGAAAATAGTGGAACATTTAGCTGGTAAAGAGCTGCTAAATGTTGGAAACCAAAACAGAGCTAAAAGGAGAGTGAAGGAGTCGTCCAGTTGTCAGAACGACGACTCCAAATGAATGCTCATATTGCTCTGTGTCTGATATGTCGATGTTGTTTTTAGCTTGTTCAGTTTATTCAACTTGAATGTCCTGCATTAAGAAATTTAAGTATTAGTAGGAAAATCTCAAAGCAACTCTAATCAACATTATTTCTGTTTTCAGCGAACCCTCTGTACACTACCTGCCAGAATGTAGTGGATCAAACATAGGAAGTCTCACAAAATTAAAACAAACTAAGGCACCTCACTAATCTACCTTTTTGGAACTGCAGCCTCACAAATATTATTTGTATCTATATAGCCTACTGTATATATATTTTTCTTCTGTAAACTGGTTCATATATTTAAACATCATTGGTGTACTACCATTGGGTCTTTATGTCATAAATAGATGTGTCTTTTGAGAGATTTGTGATGCAACTGCTTCCAGCCATCCATGTTGTACTCTGGATTCAAAAGTCTACAAACATCTGGTGTTGTGGTGTTTCCACACTGCTTATCACAGAGATATTTATTTAATTACTGAACAGATATCTTAGAATTACATTGATATATTTACATTAAGGTGAATTGAAATGGAAATATTCTGTCTTATTGTGAAAATTAACCCTGTCAGGTGTGGTATCTTTGGAAACTTTGGAATCTGGATAAGAATTGGAGTTTTAAGCAATTCCTGTCCACACCAGTTTGTAATAAAGGGTCAATAACGGTTCTGTGAGCATGAAAATATTGAGAGAAACAAAACTGTAAGATCAGAGACCAAAGACCAAACTTTGTATACCTTCTGAAAATTAATCTCTACACTTTGCCTTGTGTCCCTGAGCACAGTCCATTCAGCCCTACAGCCTGTACATGCAGACAGAAACATAACATGCTCATTAGATACAAACCAGTAAGAGCTCTCAGGTCCACAGGCAGTGGTCTTTTAACCAAACTCTAAAGCACAGGAGGCTGTTTTTGTATCATTTCTGGATCCGTCCTCTACACTTATGTTTTACAACCTACATTTTGTCATCATAATTGTATATCCTTTGATCTTCTGTTGTGAATCTATTCTGTACACATGACATCTATTGCATGGCTGTCCATCCTGGGAGAGGGATCCCTCCTCTGTTGCTGTTCCTGAGGTTTCTAACATTTTTTTCCCCTGTTAAAATTTTTATTTTGGGTAATTTTTCCTTCGTCGAATCACGCATCTAAGGACAGAGGCTGTCGTATGTTATACAGATTGTAAAGCCCTTTGAGGCAAAATTGCTATTTGTGATATTGGGCTACAGTATATAAATGCAATTTAATTTAATTGAATTGCCCCAAGTAGAGGGAACAGGGGAAAGAGGGCCCCTACACTGAACACTTTTAAAAGCTTGATATGAATATTTATTTACTGCACTTGCATGATTGTATTGTGATTGTAATGTCACTTTGTGTTACAATGTGCTGTTACAATGCATTACATGTCACTGCACTGAGTGACATGTTCCTTCATCGCCATGAACACACACACACACTGTAGTCCCCAACAAATGGGTTGTTTCCTCCTGTTTAAGTAACGTTAGCTAAAAACAAACTGTGACCAGCTGTTTTAGGCAATTACAGAGCATTTAAAAAAAAGCTTGACGCTGAGAGTCACAGACATGCAAGTTAGGGGTTAGAAGGGAAGGGGGACCCAGGTGCAAACTTTTAGAGGTGAGGAAAGGAGGTTTTATTGAGTGTCTTGGAGGCAGCAATGAAATCCAAGAGGACCAACAGGCAGGCAAAAATCCAAAAACCAAAAAATAAGGCAGAGGTCTAACAGGCCACCAACATAAATCCAAACGATACTGACTTACACGTTGAGAATCAACACAGGGTAACACGGGTGGTGAGACAACGACGAACTGGCAAAGACACAGGGAGGACACACAGACTAAATACTCTTAGGGAAGGGGAGACAACGAGACACAGTTGCGCAACAAGACACAGGTGAACACACTCACAGAATCAGGGGCAAGAAGAAAAACTAGACCAAGACAGAGGGGAACAGTCAACTACCAGAGTAAAACACGAAACTCCAAGAATAAACACCAAAACATAAACTAAACTGCCAATTTCAAAATAAGACAAGACACTCACAGAACTAAGGCAACCTAGGAACAGATAGAACAAAACACTCCCAAAACCCCAAAATACACACTAAAGGACCCACAACATAACAAGACAGAGTAAGGTCATAAAATATTGAGAAACGGACACATTGTTGGTTCTGGGATTTGCTGATAACAAGACAATATTTTTCAAAAAATACCAGCCGTCGTTTAACTAACAGGTTCACTTCAGGTTCCCAGGCTTATTTGACCAACTAACCTTTCCATCTAATCAGAGGAGTGCAATAACTAAATTCATTTCACAGCGAAAGCCAGAACCTTCTCAGCGACCTGCTCTCTTCGTCTCTCTTGATCCTCCTCCTCCACCGTGGCTGCCATTTTTACCTGAGGGATATAACTCAGAGGATCAACATAATCACAAGTCAAACACCATGTGTCATTTTCAGTTGCACAGTGGAAATTATCACTGCTTCCCCCACACTGAATCGTGCTGCTGGCATTTAACATTACAGTCGCATCAGTCCGTGTACTGTTGGTTTAGTACATCAAAGCTAATTCACTTTTCCACTGTGGCTATAATTAAGCAGACTGTAACTTTATGTGAGAATTGCACCAGCTGTCTTTGTCAGACTGATAGCTCACACTGTATATATGTAGTGTTATAGCATAGACAAACTTTCATGAGAATGTTCTTGTCTTCCACTACAACCTGCTCTATATGCACTCCCCTTACAGGACATAAACAAACAGCAGCAAAAATACAATAATATAATGTTTATTTCTTAAAAAATACTATAGTATAACTAGTGAATTAAGGGTACTCTATGTCAAACCACAAGACTGTATAAATTGCACTGTACGGAAGCCCATTTCTACCAGAAAAAGAAAAGAAAGGATGAAATGCTTGGAATAACAAATAAAAAGATAGCCATGCTACATCCAAATTATGATATGGTATATATAAGGTCTGGAGAAGCAAAGTTTACTTGGTCAAAAAGGCAGGCAGAGGTCATCAACAGGTAGTTAATAGAAACAGGCAAAATCGGTATAAGAAAGCAGGCAAAAGTCCATAAGGGCAGGCAGGGTTCAAAAAACAGGGCAGGCAGGAAACATTCAAAAAGGTTTGAATGCTGTGGCTAGAAATGCTCAATAGATGATCTGGCAAGGACTAGATTAAATGGGCAGCTATATACTGGGAGACTCATTGGGGGATATAAAACATTTCTTTGATCATGAAGCCTAATGTTACTGTTTGTGGTTTGTCAGTGAAGTGCATGGACTCCATTGCAAACTGGAGTCTATGTTAACAGGAAACAGAGAGATAGATCAGCGATATATACTGTATATCTGCTCGTCTCCTTTATGAAACGTCTGTTTCCTCACTGCGCTGTATTATTATAAACTATGATAAAATGGTCGTGGGTCACATCTCTGATAATCTCTCGCCCCGGCCAGGCGCTGTCCCTCTCTCTCTTTATCTCCTTTCGCTTCTCATGCATTAGTTCTGTGTTGTTGACTGTGTAGTTTCTGTGGCTGCTTTTACATACAGGTATTCATGTTTGCTGTCTGCTATAGTGTAAAACGTTCTCAGACTGTTGTTCAAAACCATTAGACATATGTTATCCTGGCCATATCCCTGCCTGTATTCCTTTTTTAAATTTCAATTCAAACCATGTTTATGAAGTAATATTTTCCCTTGGGATGCCTGCATGGAACAACATGGTGAGAATGCACAGTGCGAAGAAAGATGCACTTTTTATAGTCCATCTTCAGAACACTGTAGGTTCACCATGGCTGACCCACATCAATAACATCCACCGTCCCATAATTACATTGCAGTGTTGCACTTCATCAAGGAAGGACAAGGGCCAGAGAAAGCATTGAAAAACTGCTCTTTAGGTTTGCTCTCCACGGCCCGGGACTGAGCGATGACAGTCGACCTAGAGAGGCAGCTGAAAATTCCAGCACACATCACCCGTTCCAAATTCAGACCTGATATCATCTTGGTCTCTGAGGCCACAAAACAACTGATATTGTTGGAGCTGACAGTGCCCTGGGAAGAGAGGATGGAGGAAACTCAAGAAAGAAAGGGAGAAATATCAAAAGCTGGTGGAGGACTGTCGGAGGAATGGATGGAGGACCAGGTGTATGCCAGTTGAGGTGGGTACGCTGGGCATAACAGGTGCTAACCGAAGAAGAGCCATAGGCAACAACGTTGAGGCAGCAGAAAAAGCATCCAGATGGCTCTGGATGAACAGGGGTGAGCAGTGGGGGCAGTAGAATGCCACTTGGACACAGGCAGGGGTCTGATCAGCCTCGGTCGGGTCACCAGGACGAGGGTGTCTGTTGCAAGACCCGAAAAACCCAGTGACTCCTGGAAACAACACTGATGATGTGTCCAAGGTTGTGCATCTGAAGATGTTTTCTGTAACAGTGCAGTCAAATACTCTTAGCACCGCCATTGTCTTTTCTTAAGTACTTGTGGATTCTCCTTCACATCTTTTTTTGACCTCATGACATTTTCCGCTGAAGTCAAGGAAAAGTGTTTAGGAAATAAAAGTGAGTTGGCACACAAATGGGGAAATAGGGAAAATTATCCAAAAACTAAGAATTGGCTGATGCTGGCTGAAGTGGCTGAAGTCACAATCATGAGATAATAAGTCAAAAGGTCGAAATTAAGGCCTTAACTAATTGTTGACTAGAAACAAGTTGTGAACATTGACATATCATCACCTTATAAGTTGATAGGGTGAACGTCTTAGCAAACAGTTATTATTTATACATCCAGCAGTTACAGAGCAACATGATAATACATTTGGAGGCCTGTTTGTGTCCACGTGATGAATGGAAGCCCAATATTCACTCTCTTTCAGCTCTGTTTTGGTCTCAACCAACTCCTGAGAAAAATATCTGGCTCTTTAGCCACTAAATGCTACACTATGTTTACCAGCTAGTCTCTAACGGTGTCAGTCGTGCTGTTTGGTGCTGAGCAGGTAGTGTTCAGTGGGTTTATTAGAGCTTTAACAGAGCTACAAATTCAGCTAATAATTCTCTGTATGTTCATCACTATGAGCTTTTCCTTTCATGTTGTTAAATTTTTTTCACATTACAGTGTTGATTAAATCTTACATTGATTATAGCCACTTTAAAAAGTCACAATTTTGACATGGGTCTCATATTTTTGACCAAACATGAGTGTTGTTACTTGTCATTCATAACATTTCATCTATATTTTTCCTGGCAGAAAAGAGCTTCCATACAATGTCTAGTCTTTGATTTTGGTCAGTAGCCATTTTGCCATCTTATCAGAGATGGCCAGCTATTTTACCTCGGTTTTGCAGTTGCTGGAAAGTGTTTTTGTTTGTTTTTATTTTGACAGAGCTAGGTTGGCAGTTTACCCCTGCTTCCGGTCGTTGAGCTAAGCTAGGCTAAACACGTCATGGACATATATCCATGACACAGTGGACACACAGAGATGAAAGCGATATCAATCATCTCATCTGACTTTGGGTAAAAAAGAAAACAAGCATGTTTCTCAAAATGTCTGGAGTTTTTTTAAATAACCTGTCGATCCCACCAGTTGTATGTGGTTGTCTGTCTGTCTGTGTGTTCTAACTCTCACTAAATAAATAATATTAATAATAAAATATAATAGTAAAAAAATAATCTCAAGTCAAACTCTCGTTTGAGGGTCTATTTTAAAAGATATATGCATTAAACAAACCGGTGAGAGCTGCTATTTTTATTCCTCTTTCTCACTTCAGCTTCGGTTACAGTTCATACTACTTGTTATCTCTCTGATCCACCGCCTCCTGATCTATTTAATGTTCCTCAGATACTCCTGCTGATTATAGCCCATATGCCTATTTTTTACACACCTCATGAGTTGCAAGCCCTTTGAAATTGGATTTTGAAAATGTTTCACTTTTACTAAAGATAAAGACAAATACTAAAGTATTAGCATTTTGTTTGTTTCTTGTTGTCTTCTCTGCTGAACAGTATGTACATTTGTACAACCAAATGTATTCATATCAGGAATGTAACCAGAGGGTTTAAAAAAGTAAATGGATTAATAAATAAATAACTACATGAAATAAAACAAAATAAAAAGATTATATGCATATAAGCGTTTACAGCATTCTTGTTATTGTCTTAGTGGTATTCAAATGGTTGCAAATTCACCTAGATGCCACTAAATCCTACACAAACACACACATGTATATATATATATATATATATATATATATATATATTATATTATATTTTGATACACATCTTATATATTATAATTGAATTTGCAAACGAAGCGTTTATAGTGCCATAAATAATGTGACATAGATCTACCAGTCCTATTCTTCAAAGTATAACTTACATCCCTAATTTAATGTGATGTTCATTAGGGTTCTGGGTTTAACATGCAGAGAGTAAGATGGCTTTTAATGCAACCGCAGGGGAGCACAAGCCAATGTCTTCATGTGCCAGTCCCAAGTCTGGATAAATGCAGAGGGTTGTGTCAGGAAGGGCATCCGACGTTAAACACATGCCAAACTAAAAATGCGAATCATGACAATGACTTCCATACCGGATCGGTCGGGGCCCGGGTTAACAATGACCGCCACCGGTGCTGTTGACCTACAGGGTACCGGTGGAAATTGGACTACTGTTGGTCTAAGACGAAGAAGGAGAGGAGGAAAGTGTGTTCGTAGACAGAGAGAGAAGAGGAAAGCTAAGAATGTAGGACTGACAGTAGGGACTTTGAACGTTGGGACTATGACAGGGAAGGCTAGAGAGTTAATTGACATGATGCAGAGAAGGAAGGTGGACATACTGTGTGTCCAGGAGACCAGGTGGAAAGATAGCAAGGCTAGAAGCTTAGGAGCAGGGTTCAAGTTGTTCTACCATGGGTCGGATAGGAAGAGAAACGGAGTAGGAGTTATCCTGAAAGAGGAGTTTGTGAGGAATGTTCTTGAGGTGAAAAGAGTGTCAGACAGGTTGATGAGCCTGAAGCTGGAAATTGAAGGGGTGATGTTCAATGTTGTGAGTGGTTATGCCCCACAGGTAGGATGTGAGTTAGAAGAGAAGGAGAAATTCTGGAGTGAGTTAGATGAAGTGATGCAGAGCATCCCCAGAGGTGAGAGAGTGGTGATTGGTGCAGATTTCAACGGGCATGTAGGTGAAGGGAACAGAGGTGATGAGAATGTGATGGGCAGGTTTGGTCTTCAGGACA
>CM022475.1:1113780-1126379 GCA_011952105.1 Coreoperca whiteheadi | reverse complement strand
ACTTCCCATGATGCACCTCTCTCTCTTCACCTCTGTCCTCCTCTCCATCCGTATGCATTCTCATTCCATAAATGCATGTCACTAACTTGACTTCTTCCCTCTCCCGGAGTTTTGTGCTTTGTCGTCCGTCTCTTCTTTCTTAGTGTCACTTTCAGCAGGTATTTCAGTGTCCGGAGATGTATCTGGATTGGTGACTATGGCGACCTGCTGGGGCAGTGTTGCTGTGTCTATGGTGCAGGGGACGAGTGGCTCGGGTCCTGCTCATTGGGCTCCACCTGGAGCTGCTCGGTTGTTCGTCTGGACCCATCATCTTCCCTTATGTTTTACCACCTAAACATTTCTAACATAATAATATATATATACAACAATTTTGCCATCATGGCTGTATATGTTATAGTTTTGATGCTATAAATCTATTCTGTACTTACGACATCTATTGCATGTCTGTCCGTCCTGGGAGAGGGATCCCTCCTCTGTTGCTCTTCCTGAGGTTTCTATCATTTTTTCCCCTGTTAAAAGGGTTTTTTTTGGGTAGTTTTTCCTTAATCGAATCGAGGGTCTAAGGACAGAGGGTGTCGTATGTTACAGATTGTGAAGCCCTTTGAGGGAAATGTGATTTGTGATACTGGGCTATATAAATAAAATTGAATTGAATTGAATTGAAGAATGAAAGGAAAGGTGTTCAAGACGGTGGTGAGACCAGCGATGTTGTACAGCTTAGAGCCAGTGGCACTGAAGAAAAGACAAGAGGCAGAGCTGGAGGTGGCAGAGCTTAAGATGTTGAGGTTCTCTTTGGGAGTGACGAGGATGGACAGGATCAGGAACGAGTACATCAGAGGGACAGCTCATGTTAGATGTTTCGGAGATAAAGCCAGAGAGGCCAGATTGAGGTGGTTTGGACACGTTCAGAGGAGAGACTGTGAATATATTGGTAGAAGGATGCTGAGGTTGGAGCTGCCAGGCAGGAGGTCTAGAGGAAGACCAAAAAGGAGATTTATGGATGTAGTGAGAGAGGACATGAAGTTAATTCGTGTGAGTGAAGAGGATGCAGAGGACAGGGTTAGATGGAGGCACATGATTCGCTGTGGCGACCCCTGAAAGGGAGCAGCCGAAAGGAAAAGAAGAAGAAAGTAAGATGGCTTTTTCTGATGTATATTTACTACTTTTCTGGCAGAATGGGTTAAACAAAGCATGATAGCCATCTTAATCCTAATGTGTTGCTGTTAAGTAGAATGTGATAAAAGCATGTAGAAATGCAGAAAATGGTCTTCAAATCCTTCTTTTCTTTTGCAGCTGAATCACCAGTTATAGAATTTTGAAAAAAACTGTAGCACACCCCTTGGCAGAGTATCACAAAAATACAGAGAACTACAGAGATAATGTGTACAAAGTGACCACATGCATTAAAAAGTTGTTCAACTAATATAATAACATTATCAAAACAGTACTGATTTACTTTTGTATTGACTATTCATGTTGTTTCGCTATTTATTGAAATTAAATATTTTCACATGTAGCTTGTAGTCACATGTATGTAAAAACTACAATGCTCATGTTAAATAGTATTTTATTATTTCTTATAATATTATACTATATTATAATATTATATTATTAGTGGATGTAAGTTTATACATAAACTGCATCCACTAATAATGTGGTTCAAAGTTCACGTAGAGTCCCTAACTGCGCATGCGTGGATTATCATGGTAGCACTGGCTGTGCAAGTTGTGAAATTATTACCATAGTAAAGTTTTAATGATAGAAATGGGTTGGTAACTCATTAGTTTTTATACGTTTGAAACTCTACACGGGGAGTTTGTCACACAGAAACTGAAGGAAAATCATGACAGCTAACGAGGATCAAGAGGTATGAATGAATGATGATGCAGTAACGTTAGCTGTTAGCGGCTAGGTGCTTACTACTTGACACTAGCGTGAGTGCTAGTTGCTCGTTGGACAGCAAAAACAAGTCACCATGTCAGCTTTTATTCAATGTGCCAAAGCTCTGTTCAAACAGACGTCATACCAGAGTGTCAAATGGCTTTCTAGCTGTTTTTGTGCCCTGGTGAGCGTTTTTCATGATGGAGAAAATGTAACGCCAAACCCCATTCAAAAGTCTGCCTAGTTACGTGTATTTTAAGTATAGGGAGGAATGCCTGCCACGTAAACCATAAGTAAAGACATTTTCTGAATACAAAACGTCTTCAAATCCAGTCGGTATAACGTGATATGTTTTTCATCAAACAGCAACATGAGACCAATTAAATATCTTTTGCTTTACCGAAGCCATCTGCCACCATATAACGATAACGTTACAGTAAGTGGGAGCAAGTGGCTTTAGCAAGGGTTGAATTCAATGGGAGTCATTGAATGTATGGAGAATTACATGTATGCCTAACAAAATACGTTACCATTATCTTCTGAAAGGTCTTGAGTCATGGTTATGTCCTGCCTTGTCAAGTTTAATTTACCGTATTTCTGAATGGTGTTTGGCTCACAGAAGCTATCAGGACTAGATGTTGTTAATTTATAACGTTACCTTACTAACCTCCTGTCACGACCTGACTTCTTCATTCACAGATGGAGTTGGAGGCTCTTCGCTCCATCTATGAGGGGGATGAGTGTTTCAAGGAAATTAGTCCAGTTTCCTTTCAGTTTAGGGTGAGTACTGTCCTGCTTTAAAAAAACAAAAAAAAACAAAAAAAAAACATAACTTGTGCCTCCCCAACATCCTGTTTCAACAGGATATAAATGAAATGAAAGCAAGACCCTCTTGAGATGCTTTTTCACTCTCACTTTTATGGCCTTTAACAAACTATTAGGATTAATTCTGGAGCAGTACCTTGTCTTACCTTCTATTTTATTGGTATGCAAAAGATAGGAGACCTGGAGGACACCAAAGCATTCATCCTAGACGTCATGTGGCCAGAGGCTTACCCTGAGACGGCCCCACAAATCTCCCTTGATGCCTTTTTCAACAATAGAATGTAAGTTGCAAGCACAGCGCTGCATTGTCAAATAGCCTCTTTCTGTTATGCATTATTGGAACCACTGATGGCAGATTAGAAGATGATAGCAGAATCTGGAAACACTTTGTGCCTTTTGCCTTTCCAGGGTTCTATCGTGTATGACTGAAAAACCGTTAACAGATATAGTTTTACAGAGTGTCAATACTGTCATCTATTGATACCCCAATGCATTTGAATGTAGGACATTTGAGTTAAGGCCAGTGCATGTTAATGTAAGTATATCTTTTATCTTTCAAATTATTCCGGTAAGATCCATTTTTGTTTGGAAAATGGTGCAGTCTATTGACCCAGAATTTAAAAATACTGTGGGCATGGGTCCCATTGCTATTGGACACATACTTGACATGATGGTCGTGTTGTTTCTTTTTTTTTGTGGATTTTAATAACAGCTCTGCAGAGACAAAGCAGCAGGTCCTGTCAAAGCTGGAGGAGCAGGTGGAGGCTAACCTGGGCACTGCAATGATGTACACTCTGTTTGAGTGGGCCAAGGAGAACCAGGATGCTCTAATGGAGAACCACAAGCCTGTAGTCACTGCTGTGGTCCGTGTATTTCACTACTAGGACTAAATACATGAGCACAGTTTTCAGTCCTTTGTCTCGTAATTTACTGTTTGAATGATTGTAGAACAAATAGCCAGGGCCGTCAGGTTTGGACAGAAATGACAAATGTCGATTATTTGCTGTTGTTGCAGATGTTGACATCCAGCAGTGAGATGACAAATACCACCTCAACTGCCAAGAAGAAGGAGAAGAAGGAGCAGCTGACTAAAGCTCAGAAGAGGAGGATCATCAGCAGAACAGGTACATCAGTTACACTGACCGTCCACAGTAAAATAGTCTTCCATTTGAAAATACCATAATGATGTGTTTCTATGTTTAAACGACACATACCATACATGTTTATGTGAAACCTTCCTTCCAGACAGCCATTGCATTCCATTAATTTCACTATGTTGTAGAGATGTCCCGAGCCAGTCCTTAGGATTGGTATTAGGGCGGATCTGCTTAATTGTGAAGAAAGAAGCTCCACTCTGTAACGCCAACGGACGATCAGGGTCATTCTGTAGTTTCAACAAATCCAACAGAGTGAGACGTCTTCGCCCTAACCGATCGCATCACGTCCGTTTCAGGAGTCACATTCGCCCGCTAACCTTTCATTCATGTCATATCAATAATTTAAGCCGATCATATTCACAGTTTTGAATCAGGACCTTTGGATCAAGTAGCTAGTGCATAATAAGGTGTGTTAGGTGATCTTGAGCTGAAGAGAAGTTTTCTTTCAAAGAGTCCATGCACGATTGCGTTACCAAATGAAAATATTCAATACAATTTTATTTATATAGCTCCATATCATAATAGAAGTTTTCTCAGGGCACTTATCCTGTAGAGCAGGATAGGACCGTACTCTTTATAATATTATTTAAAGAGAACCAACAATTCCCATTATGTGCAAGCACTTGGCAAGGAAAAACTTGTGTTCTTGCCTTCAAGTTCCTGATGATGGTGGAGAAATAATCCAATAAATGACAAGGCAAATCTTCCCAACATTGCTCATATCACGAAGTCAATGAAGGAACAATTGTTATTACAGGGAATAGACGTTTCCTTAATACTTTAATTATTGCCAGAGGTAAGACTGCTTCCCCTCTCCATTTTCATTTTTGTTTTTGGATTCTTATGATGTACTTGCATAAGTGGAAACCAGCAGCAGTCCAAAAACATTTGTTATGCTTTGGAAGAAGGCCAGCAATAATGTAAAGTATACAACTAGGGTTTTATTTTTTAAATGTTTTGACATTGAAAGTTTCTATGAAGTCGAAAATGTGGCTTTCTGAAACCTGCAGAGAGCCTGATGATACGCAGTTGCTGAGTAGTTAGTCTGAATTTTAAGGTCAGTAGGGATTGTGGTCACCAGGTAACAGTGCATATTATAATGACTTCTGCTTTCAGATAACAAAGGGGAGCTGCCAAGAGGTTGGAACTGGGTTGACGTTATCAAAGTAGGTGCATTTTACCTCCTCTCCACAAGATGGTGCATTTAATCAGCTTCAAGCCAGCAGTGAGATTCATCACTAACTTTTCATATTTTTTGTCGTTCTTGCCCTCACCATCCTCCAGCACGTAAGTGGAAAAGCCATTTAAATGAAACACATTTAAAGTCCTTCACACAATGCCACGTCTAATTGTTTCCTTCTGTGTTTCTGTTGCAGCTAAGCAAAACAGGAGGAAAAGATGATGAGTGATCTGGTGCTGTTTTATACAAGGGAGCGCGGTGAAGTGTGAACTCATAGCAGCCTGTTGATGCTGCTACTCCTGTCTAGATGCCTTAACATCCTTCAACGTCACAATTTAAATCTCAGCATGGCTACTTCCACCCCGAGAACCAAAGTGGGCTGGATAGCGGTGGACTTCAGCACTCCCACACACATCCAGCTCAATTGAGACTTTGGGCTGGGAATTATTAGAAGCCCTTGCTCTGTTTGTGGTGTTTTGTGGAATGCAACCAGGTGAAGAGGAACACATCATCCGATTTTGTTCTTCATACACAGTTAGCACTCAAATATTCCGCTCAATCAGGGTGGAGTGTGCTTGAGATACTTGCTGTCACTGCCATGTTTTCAGTCTGTGAGATTAGGCCCAGCTGCCAGGCGCTGGAGCCATAAATGTTGGTTTGTGGTTCTAAATTGATGTTTCAAAGTGTCAAATTGCATCTTGCTGTTACTTCAAGTAACAGCAAAATGTTACGCCTTTCCCCATTTGCAAATTTTCACAAATTTCTTCCCTATGAATTGAAAACCTTAACATTTTTATGTATAAATAAAACCGCGTTTAGTCTACTGCTTGTCTAATAATGTAATTTACCATTGGTTGGATGGATTGTGTGAGATTTAAGAGTATGTTTTGTAGACACAAGTGCACTGGCAAACGTTGACATCTGTCTTCAAAGTCAAACATTTAATTGTAATACACAATTCACCAGTTCTTGTATTTAATTTATCGCAGGGGTGACTTTTTTCAGGCTACAATATGGTCTAAATTGCTTACTACTGTCCCGGAAGAGTTACAAAGGAAGTGGGGGGATTTTTGCCTTCAAAATAAAACTATCTGATAAGTGGCAAGGAGTACACAACTAGTTTGGTGTGGGCTGTTGCTAACAATGAGGACACTGCGAGGTCAGGTCCTCTGAAATATTGCCAGTCATTTGGGAGTGCAACGCTTTGAGAAGGAGTCAATATTCTACAGTTACTCAAGTGTTACGCATGTTGTTTTAAAGGATGCTCCTTATATTACTTAGAAGACTTCATATCTGAACGGGTAGCACTCAGTAAAAAAGTCCTTGCACACCAGAAAGAACAGAAAATCCCGCACACTGTCAGCCACTTTTCCTTACTTTATTGATAATGTTTTTGTTGTTCATCAGGGTAAAATCCATATAGACAAACAGTACTGGCACCACGTATATAATAAAAAAAAAAACCCAGCCTGGTGCTGTTTGGTATGGGAATTTGTGCTGATGAAGGCCAGGAATAAAACGTCAAAGTGACTACAAGTGGTTGACAGAGTGTGGGATATTTATTATTACTTCACTGACTAAATATGTTAAAGTTAGTGGTTTTGGAACCGAATAGAAACACATGGACACAGAATTTTACAGAAGGTATAATTGAAAAGGCAAGTGAATAAATAAAATGTGAAGAAACGTTTTCAGCTATTTTATATGGGCTAGTTGAAAATTTGTGCACTGATGGATTCTACTAATGACGTCAGTATTTCTAAAACCCTGGCTCTAGCCCTGGTACGGACCAGGAAAACCTCTACAACGATTCTCCATGGAATGGGCCATCATATGGTTTGGCTTTAGGGGGCCTCGTGGACAGATGACGCCTGAAAATCAGTCCAAAAGTTGTTGCAATGTGACTGTTGTCTTTTAAAAGTCTAGATGGCACATGTAGCAGCTTAAACCTAATTTTTCCACTGGTTGTATATAACAGCTTATCTGTACTGACCAAATCTAAATGTTTACTTAATTAAATCTGCCACATCCCCAGTGGATCAGCTAAACACAGCAGGCATCTGGAGTAATGAAAACCTATTTCATTTGTAATGAGCAGATATGGCCCTAAAGCTATATACTATAAAACTGATGTGTTTATGTGTCTGTTACTCTTTGTCACTGAAATGATTTTTCATTTAGGAATTTTAATGTGTCCCTTTAAGCATTCTATTTTGAAATTTGCGACTGGAAGCTGGGTATGTCATTCTTTCCTACTTGACAGATAGGTGTCTGTCACATCGTTGGAGGTGACAGAACGTGGACCCACTAGAGAGGGGCTTGTTCCCACAACGATTAATGCTGTAACCCAGGCTAGTTTTAACTGTCAATAATAATCCATAATGGCTTTATGTTCGTTTGGAAACAGTTCAGTTACAATACATTTGATCGAGGCATCTGTCATTAAGGAAAGAGTAAAGCCTACAGCAGCTAAAAGCAATTTGAATATTACTGTATAGGACCTAAAGCCTGAGTTTGTTATACTCAGTATAACAATTACATTATGGCTTTAATATTTTTTATTATATCCACGTATTCGTTGTGTAAATTTCGTGTAAAAAACGTTTTTAGTGACACCGTCCTCAAAACGATTACATTTCACTTTAATATGCTCACATTT
The DNA here is from genome assembly GCA_011952105.1 of Coreoperca whiteheadi. Classification (NCBI taxonomy): domain Eukaryota; kingdom Metazoa; phylum Chordata; class Actinopteri; order Centrarchiformes; family Sinipercidae; genus Coreoperca; species Coreoperca whiteheadi. Next base: position 1,118,677 of record CM022475.1, on the reverse strand, counting down.
ATTTCATTAACCCTTGAAATGATGAAGGCACTTGCAAATGACAAGGTGGTACAAAATGTAAACTATACTTTGGTGTTTCATTTTGACCTCTTGGCAAAATATATTTCTGAGCATTTTAAGAATATTAATGTTAGATTTTTGTTCAGCTTTCATAATCTATATAATGTGTGAATCATACAAAATAAAGCCTTTGTACTATATATTTCAGTCTATATGGCACTAATGAGATATTGTACACTTTATGTCTTGCAGAAGGACAAAGAGCCTGTAACACTTCCAGCTATTAACCATGGGCTGACTTCACTATGTCAGGTGATCACTGTGTATGGTATGGTAGGTAGGTAGGGACTATTTTGGGAGCTGTGTGACTGAGGGAAACCAAGAATTCTAAAGAGCAATAGAGAGAGAATGAGCATCTGCCCACGACTTTGGTCCACACTACATTATTTCAACACCTGTTAGATGGATTGTCAAAAGATTTTGTACAGACATTCATGATGTCCCATTGCCAAAAGACACCAATGCGCGCATACACACACGCGCGCACGCGCGTGAAGATGAATCCCAGATCTGATGATGCACGTATTACACATAGAGTAACAATGTTCAGTTGAATTATGTGACAAATGCACCTCTTGTCCATAAATACACAACGATTTCTGACTTTGACAAAGACATGGAGACAAACATGCTTTGATGGAGATAATGTATATTAGAAGTGGATGTTAGATACTTCAGTAATGATTCACCTGTTGGCTGCTGCTGTGAAACCAGGTTTCCAAAGAACTGCTTCTCTTTGATGCCTCCCTCAGCTATTTGTACCTCTGTCTCTGTCACCTCACTGAAGAGGGTATCATCCCTGCAATGTGCAAACCTCTAACTCTCTTCCAGATACACAACATAGCCTGCCGACACTGGAAAGATCATCATGTGCTGTGTATGAATAATACAGAGCGTTCACCAGTAGAGCGTTCACCAGTAGTGTGTGACAGTAGCAGGCAGCAACATTGATGCCCAGTCATCTGATGTCATTGTCGTAACAACAGTATTTGGTGTAATAGCAATCAGAATTAGGGCGGCAGCAGCTGTAACAACAATTGTTGTATTATTACTAATTACAATAATCTGATAAAATATATATCTATTCATTATAAATGTATTAATATATACAGTATAGTTATTTATTAATGGAGGAAGAATGGTTTTCTCCATTTTTGACTGTATTATATAATTGGTCAAAGGTCAACACTGTTAAGTTAGCCTCATGTGTCAAAGTTCAGCAAAGATGAAATCAAGGTGAACATTTCACTTGAATTTACTTTACTACCGGGAAATCATCTGATCACAAAATATTTTGCCATCATAAATGCTTGTGTGACCGGCAAAATTGTCACTACATTGGTGCTGCTAAGAAGGCTTGGCTCAAGGCTCTGGAGGAGCTTTGTCAAGTCTGACAAAATAACCCTGACGACATCATTAGGGTTATCTCAATTTGGCCTTGGAGGCTACAAATTTATAACAGAAAGCCTGCATTACAAATTGGGGCCACGGAGACATGGGGTTTTTACTAGACAGGGAGGGTCTAATAAAATATGCTATTGAATTGCAATATGGGAAATGTAGGATCCAGTGTTTTTGGAGTGTTTTTTCACTATGGGTCAACATAGTCGGAAAGAGAGATTATCTCAGCCTCTGCTGTTTCGATTTGGACCATTTAAAAGAATGTACTGTCGCTCACAAATCCACAAACTTCATGGAAGGGCAATACTAAAGAACTGGAGTACCACATTTGAATATGACAAATTGAGGGTTTGAAAATGATGTAGATTAATACCATTAGTAAATAGATTAGTAAACAGTTTGTAGGCCTTGACATATTTTGTAGAGGACAAAAGGAAGGGGCACGACATCAAAGTGAACAAGGAGTCCAATATTAAAAATCACCTCAGAGTAAGTACTTCGTGCCAACAGCTAATGCTGAAGCACTAAATGTTTGCAGATTTATTTTCTGCTCTGTGTTCAGTCAGCTCTGACTAAAGCAAACCCAAAGTCCATTTTTACAGCTGAATTATTCTATTTGTCTCCAGCCTCCACTTCAGCTGCAGCAAACAGGCAAAATCCCAAATAATCCTTACTTAGAGGGCAGAATAACTGACATACTGTCCCAAGGCCATTTTTTCAAGGTACTTCCTTTATAGACTCCTACATGTCAGTGAATGTGGTCATTCCATCCTTAAACTTAAGTAAAAAGCAGAGGTGTCAAGTAATGAAGTACAAATACTTCGTTACCTTACTTAAGTAGAAATTTTGGGTATCTATTCTTTACCGGAGTAGTTATTTTTCAGCCAACATTTTACTTCTACTCCTTACATTTTAAAAATAGCCTTGTTACTCCTATTTCATTTCGGCTCATTTTCATTCCCGCTTGTCAACGTTAAAAAAAAAACAAAATAAAAACTACCCAGATAAATGGCGCCATCCGGATAGAGTGAATTTGATTGTGGTTGGATGAGATGGTAAATATATACCATTCCGAAACACTATTGGTTTGGAGGCGATCCATCGCACCTGCACGACACAAATCACGTCACACTCCAGTGTTGGGGTCGTTACTCAAACAAAGTACAGCAGACATATGTAGTCAAGTACGAAGATGTCCGTCACATATATTCTTTAATGTATTTGCATTGTACTACAATGCGTTCATTTTCAATGGACATATATGCGGCTGAAACAGGTAGCCTGCATCCCAAATTTTTAAACATTAACATTTTAATATAACATTATAGTCATTATGGCCTTTAAAAAAATGTTTTTTTGGTGGGGTAGTGCACTATAGGCCCCTGTGGTCTAAATGGGATTTTTTCCCTTACATTATTTTTACTTTTATACTTGAAGTAGTTTTGAAACCAGTATTTTTAAACTTTTATTTAAGTAAAAAGCGTGAGTTGATACTTCAACCTCTACAGAAGTCTTTTTAAACCCTAGGGCGGCTGTGGCATGGTGGCAGAGCGGTCGTCCACCAATCGGAAGGTTGGCGGGTCGATCCCGGCTTCCCCCAGCCATGTGTCGAAGTATCCTTGAGCAAGATACTGCTCCCGAAGCTGCGCCTTCGGTGTGTGAGTGAGTGTGACTGGTTAGTTTAATTTGTACTGATGGGCAGTTAGCTCCTGCCATCAGTGTATGAATGGGGTGAATGTGATGTAGTGTAAAAGCGCTTTGAGTGGTCAGAAAGACTAGAAAGGCGCTATACAAGTACAGTCCATTAGTATCTATACTTCTAACTGAGGAATGAATGTGAATACTTTTGACACCTCTGCTAAAAAGACATTTATTTCTTGTTGAAGAGAAGAGATTCATGGTCTACATATGTGGTGGATACAAAGGTAAGAATTAACGAATCTGACACGTTTGTACCATGAAAGATTCCAATTGGCTTGCACGTGTTCATCAAAATTATATGTCTGGATCACTCTTAACTGCTGTTTTAAGTCAGTCTTTCTGGTATATTAATGAATAGTTTGACATTTTAGGAAATAAGCTTATTTGCTTTCTGATGGCGAGTTAGATGAGATGTTTGATACCACTCTCGTGTCTGTACAATAAATATGAAGCTGGAGCCAGTAGTCACTTAGCTTAGCTTAGCATAAAGGCTAGAGAAGAGGGGTAACAGCTAGCCTGGTTATATCCAACGGTAACAAAATCTGTCTACCAGCATCTCTAAAGCTCACTAATAGTCTTTCAAACCATAACTGTCTTTTTTACACTTCATTTGTTATTGTTTAACAAAAGAAATATAATGTGTTATTTAGTGAGCTTTCGTTAGTGGGTGGATTTTGTTACCTTTGGACAGAGCCAGGCTATCTGTTTCCAGTCTATATGCTAAGCTAAGTTAACTGGCTGTTGGCTGTAGCTTTATATTTATATTACAGACACAAGAGTGACATCAATTCTCTCATCTAACTCTCAACAAAGAAAGCAAATAAGCGTACTTTCAAAAACGATATATTATAGTTTAAAGGAATAGAACAATACTCATGCATTAAACTACATTACCACTGATGAAACTAACTTAATCATGGATTAAAGCCAATATGTGTAGAATTCTAGTGTGATTATCACTTATTATTCTGAGAAAACCTGGTGAAAATCGGTGCAGTCTATGTATTGCTTTCAGCCCATTTATCTTGGTGTTCCCGAGCTCTGTCACAGTGTCTTTGGTGATGCCACCACTGGAGGGCCCCGAAGTCGATTCAAAATGTACACATAGTGGCTTTAAACTAATGATTGGTTAGTGTTACAAACACATAAAAAAAATTGGGGGATGATTTAAACATACCGGTAGCGTATTACCGTTGTTTATTTTGTTAACTGGCCATGGTACAAGCATGATTCAATTCAATTCAATTCAATTTTATTTATATAGCCCAGTATCACAAATCACATTTGCCTCAAAGGGCTTCACAATCTGTAACATACGACACCCTCTGTCCTTAGACCCTCGATTCGATTAAGGAAAAACTACCCAAAAAAACCCCTTTTAATAGGGGAAAAAAAAACGATAGAAACCTCAGGAAGAGCAACAGAGGAGGGATCCCTCTCCCAGGACGGACAGACATGCAATAGATGTCGTAAGTACAGAATAGATTTATAGCATCAAAACTATAACATAAATAGCCATGATGGCAAAACTGTTGTATATACATACACATTATTACGTTAGAAATGTTTAGGTGGCAAAACACAAGGGAAGATGATGGGTCCAGACGGACAGCCGAGCAGCTCCAGTTGAAGGCCAACGAGCAGGACCTGAGCCACTCGTCCCCTGCACCATAGACACAGCAGCACTGCCCCAGCAGGTCGCCATAGTCACCGATCCAGATACATCTCCGGACAC
>CM022475.1:1058766-1111828 GCA_011952105.1 Coreoperca whiteheadi | reverse complement strand
GGGTGTCATTACCGCCGACGTGAATAACAATCTCACTGTATTTACGTTTATCTTTAGCCAGCAGTTTCAAATATGATTCAATGTCGCCCGCTCTGGCCCCAGGAACACATTTAACTATGGTCGCTGGTGTCGCTAACTTCACGTTTCTCAAAATGGAGCTGCCAATAATCAGAGTTGGTTTCTCAGCGGGTGCGTCGCTGAGTGGGGAGAACCTGTTGGAAACGGGAACGGGTTGGTGGTGAACCGTGGGCCTTGGCCTAGGGCTATGCTTCCTTCGGACGGTCACCCAGCCGCCCTGGAACGGCTAACAGTAGCTAGCTCTAGTCGGTTCGCACCAGCTACTGGGGCTTGGCTAGCAACTACCGACTGAGCTCCCATGGTGCGGAACCGCGTTTCCAAATCACTAAGCCTCGCCTCCAACGCTACAAATAAACAACATTTATTACATGTACCATTATCAGTAAAGGAGGCGGAGGAATAGCTAAACATTTGACACACGGAGCAAGAGAGAGCGGGAGAGGAAGGAGAGAGATGGAGAGAAGCCATTGCTAGCTGCTAAGGTAGAGACTGGTAGCTAGCAACACTGAAGCGCCGTAAGTGCTTAGGCAAAACTAATAAACGTTCAAATGTAACGTTATAGCAGATAGTTAGTCAATGTAATGAAGAGTCGCACAAATTAGCTGTGTTGAGCTAGAGCAGCAAACTACACGCTACAGGTAACAAACAAACACCTGTAACCGGAAAGGAGACAAAACGCTTACGTCAGCACGTCGTCAGCACGTTTAGATTCCCAACATGAAATGTCCAGGAACAAACCAGTGGAGGACTTTCCTGCCTCTGGATCCCAGTCCAGCATCATTACAGACAGCAGCTCTGGCAGTTTTGTCCAGGATTCCGTTCACTGGAATTATCAGGATTTTGGAGAACAGGCTACAAACTCAGGATTGCTGAGCCCCCACAATTCCTTTTCAGAAGGATTGGTGGCCAGACTGGGCCCTGTGGGTGCAAGGACCCTTGGGTATTTAGACAAAGACCTAACATTACTCCAGAAGTGCTACAAGATGGACAAGAATTGCCTTCCTCCTGTCTACCGCTTACTTCCCATCAGCTGAAACCATACTCACTGGTCACAGTTGATCAGTTTAGCTGATCAAGATATACCTTTGTACCATTATAATTTCTGGGTTTCAATTTTTAAAACCAACTATAAGGATTGCAATGTTAGCCAGTCAGTCTGTGGTCTAGACTGAAATATCTCAACTATTAATCTTAAACAAACTTTTGTTCAGACATTCTTTGTCCCCAGAGGATGAATCCTAATGACTTGTGATCTTCCATCGAACCAGTCAAAATTTCAGTATGTCCAATAGTTTGGCTTATGAACAAATACTTCCATGCTTTAACATGCTAAGCAAAGATGGTGACACTGGAAAACATCAGCATGTTAGCATTGTCATTGTGAGCATGTAAGATGCTGATATTAGCATTTAGCCACTATTTCTTTCCTGCTTGATAACTGCCCCAACTTGCATGTGTCACTCAGCATGTTTCCAATTGCTTCCAGAGGCAACTCCCCTTGGAAATCAAAAATTAACTGGGAGGTTCCAGACTAATACGCATATGATGCCAGGCTAGCTGTGCCTAAATACAGCCTCACAACACTGCTAGCATAGCTGTATATGTATATTTTCTATCTTATAACAAAATTGGAATCTGATTTTGTTTTTCTTTTTTCATGAAAAAAATATCCAGGCAGAGGTATCACTGGAAACATTTGTGGTAAAATGTGAAGTCTTCAGTGGTTAGGATCACAGTGCCAAATGTGCTCACTGGAAAACACGTGACAAAAAGGATAAGAGATAACTGGAATGCTAAACAAAACATTTAAAAAAAATAACAGAACAGGTCATCAAATCACCAAATGCCTTTCTTTTGGGAAACATGAATGTGGACAGGAAATGTCACAGCCTATTACGTTATGTAATATATTGTAAGTAATTGGAAACTGTAAGGGCAGAGGAAAGGCCATGTGCTCATCATGAATATCCAGAGTAAATTTGAAAACAATCCAGTCATAAATTATCTTGTGTGGAGGAAAGCTCATCTCTGTCACTCTCTCTGTCAACCCTCTGTCAACCTGTCAACAATAAGTCAAGTCAAGTTTCTTGATAAGCACATTTAAAAACAACGGACATTGACCAAAGCACTGCACAAAATTAAAAGAAGCAAGCTGTGAACAGCTGGGGCAAAAGTATATGGTAAAATATCACAAAGGCATAAAATGTATCTAACACTCAAACCTAGAAACAAATACATACACACATACAGACATATACAACTAGAATCCAATATTAGCAAACTCAGTGTGATTTAAAAGCCAGAGAATAAAAATGGGTTTTCAACCGATATTTAAAAGTGTCCACTGTAGTCGGTGTCCTGATTGGGAGGGGTGGGGTTCAACAACTGGAAAACTTGAACATCGGTTTAACAACCTCATTCCTTATCTCTTGGTGACATTCACAGCTGTCACCATCCTGACACGTTGAACATGGACAGGTAGCGCAGGAGGCAGGCTAGGAAGGACTGGAGCGCTACCTGCCACAGACTTTGGGGAATTCTACAACGTAGCGCTGCTGAGGCACTTGGGCAAGAGGAGGCATCGCTGTTACTCAGGACAGGTAGGGTTGGAAAAGATATACTGTTTGTTTGGTTTTGTGCACCAAAAAGGTTTGATACAGGTTTCTCATTGATCCTTCTGACCAGAGAAATCATTCCACTATAGTGTTGGATTATTTTTCACAGGAGCTTCTGAGGTGCCAGTCTGGAGAAATTTCAGCGAAACCCAGTTTAGACGTATTATAGTTAATAGCTTTAAAAAGCTCATACAGAATCAATAGATTTATGTCCTATACAGGTTTAAATACAGTGACAAGAACCCATTTAAAGGGGTACATGCTAACTTCCAAATTTTGATAAATGTCAAACATGAAACTTTCTAATGTCAAGATAATAACAACAGCTGTCAGCATTATCTTTCTTTTTTTATGCGTAGTTCTTGACTGGGACATAGAGACAGGTCTGCAGTCTGCAGATGAAGCTCCACCAGAGGAGCACTGCCACTGCTATAAGAGACCCATCCCAGATCTTTACTACAATCTGAAGAATGAACACGTCGCTCAGTACACCGACCTCTTGAAGATAGGAGCTCAGCTCAATCCAGTACTTAGCACCGCACACCAGAAATTTATGGGCCGGCTCCATGAGAAGGTATTTTTCACTGTTACTACAAGCAAAAAGACAGCTATAAACTCGAACTGAAATCCCTTTAGTCATGCTTTTTTGCAGTCAAAAAAATTGTCAAAGAGATTTTTGAATTTATAGTGAGTTTTTTTATTATTTGTACATTTTTTCTCTCCTGTGTCTCAGTTTCCCCTCTTTTTTACATTTAATTCATTTTTATGTCTACATCATCAAGCTGCGCCACACCAACATCTATGAGCGTAATGTGGGATGGGAACGGAAAGGCCTGAACCCCAAACACAGTCGGTCACCCAGGTTCTATATCAAGCGCATCTCCTCCCACTTTCAACTGACTGTTGTCAAATTCCCTCAATATGTACATTTACACTTTTTATAAACTAGCAAATATCTAGTGTTGTATGAGTTAACTACAGCTACTTTATGTACTTTTACTATTCCAGAGTAATGAAGGTCACCAAAACTCAAGACCCTTTTGAAAATATCTCATTCAAAGCCACTATGTACATAATTGTTTAGTGATTGTATTAACTTCCAAATTGTTCTTATGGCATAAGTTTTAGAAAAATTATATAATACCAAGCAGGAATGTGCCACCAGGAGAAGCACTAATGCGTATGTGCAGTGCGCCGCACAAGGAGGAAGCAAACCCAGAAGCTAGAAAATGTTATCTTCCTTATAATACATCGTGACAACGTGTCCAATACAAGAGAAGCTATCATGGCCTATTAGCTTTGTTTCACCATCCACCTTTTAATAACCTTCCTCTATTCAAGTATAAACTGCACCACAAAAGAGACATGGAAACATGATAGTTATGAGACTTGAGTAAGTCAATGGTAGAAAAACTTCTCGTAAATAAATTTGTTAACTTGTTGTCCGGTTATTCTCCGGGTTCTCCGGCTTCCTCCCACCGTCCAAAGACATGCATGTGTAGGTTAATTGGTAACTCTAAAATTGCCCCTTGTGGATGAATGTGAGAGTGAATGGTTGTCTGTCTATGTGTCAGCCCTGCGACGAGTTGGCCACTGTCCAGGGTGTACCCCGCCAAAGGCCCAAAGTCACTGGGATAGGCTCCAGTCCCCCGCGACCCCTAACAGGAACAAGCGGTAGAAAATGACCGACTGACTGACTCTTGTCCGGTTAGCAATTTAGCTACCAGCTTGCTAACTGACGAGAACGAGGGGGAGATAAACATTTCAAATGCAGTTTGAATGGTAACAATCCATTCAGCCACTGTGTCCATTATCACTTTTCTGGGCTCTAGGAAAGTTTTGCAAATCTTAAAACCACCATGGATTAAAATGTCATAATATATAAAGAATAATAATAGGCCTTGTTTGACCTGTCAACAGCTTTACTGACGTCTCTTTCATAAAGGTTGTCTATGGACAAAATACTTTTTGGGCAATGGGATAAATTGGCAGCCAAGCTGAGTTGCAGTGGCCTATCAGCTCTCTCGATAAATCAGTTAGCACTGTCAAAACAGTTTGCTATTGATCAAGGGTGTGAATTTGAACTCAAAGCGAAGCTGACTTTGACCTTTCAATTGAAATGACTTGATTTGCCTCCAAAATTTCACTGTTTTAAATGCTGGTGTGACTGGGATTTTACTATCCATGGAGATTCAAAGAGGTTGCTGGTAATACAAGACAACATGGACAGTAATGATGTTGAAAGCCTCATAGTATCAGCTCATTTACAGTTCCCTCACTTCAGTGTGTCAGTGTTAAATGAACGCTCTCATAATAGGGATAAAGCCTTCAAAAGCACAGGCAGAGGAAGTGATTTGTAGCAAATGTTGCAATGATTTATTTTTTACAGAATATTTCCTCCACGAGTTCATTTACAGGTAAACTATGGTATTTTTTAACCTGGATCTTGCTAATGTTGTGCTCGCTACCACATTGAGATTCAGGGTCCAGTAAAACACTGTATATCGGGACAAGCAGCGCAAGCATGTTTAAGCTTACCAAATAAACTTACATTTTACATAAATCATTTCAAATGCTTGCCTCTAAGTCTGACTGAAAATAGCCCCTGCATTAGCTATTGTAGCTAATTGCATCTACTTCTGGGGCAGCTTGCCTTGTTGCAATAACTCTAGTCATATTTTGTTCTGCAGTTACACCAGGAAAACAACAAAAGGAAATATACCTAAAAGCAAAATTTGTGATCCAAATGGGTCATCCCCAACTATCAAAATTCAGAAGCACAGGCCTGTTATCACTCAGGGACTGGGTGACAGATCTTTAGAGTATGTAACTTTTTAAATAAGAAATAATATAATCTTTCTCTTAGAAATGAGAAGTTTAATTTATAAGCAATAAAAAACTGCTTTTAAATATAAGGAACACAGAATGCTAAAACCCTTCACTTATGTACATACATTAAATATGCTTCAGATTTATGCATAGAAAAGGCTGGGCCTTAAATAAGAATGATTTTATAATGATTTTTGAGATTGGATGTACATTATTGTCCTATGTTACATAAAACATAAATGGAGAGATGCTCACAGCTGATTAAAAATGCCTCCAGTAACATCTCAGAACATCATAAAATGAAATACATAAAATAATAAATTGTGATTATTCTACTTGCCAGAATAGTGCACTGCCAAGTGCTGGTCTGTGCTTTATAGTATATAATTTGGAATAGGGACAACGTTTTTGACATCAAACCATATACAGACAAGTGACAAATTAAAGCAAAAACCAACATAAAGTGTCTTAGTAAGGTGTTTGGGCAACCATGCGCCACCAGAACAGCTTCAGTGTGCCTTGGCATTGATTCTCCAAGTCTCTGCAACTCTACTGGAGGGATTAACACCTTCTTCCAAAAGATATTCCCTCATTGGGTGTTGATGATGGTGGTGGAGAGCGCTGTCTCACACACCAGTCCAAAATCTCCCAAAGGTGTTCAGTTGGGTTGAGATCTGCAATCTGACTGTGAAGGCCATAGCATATGATTCACATTATTTTCATCTTCATCAGTGATCCTCTTGTGACCCAATAGATTGGGCAGTCATCCTGGAAGAGACCCCTCCCATCAGGATGGAAATGTTTCATCATGGGATAAAGGGGTCAAACATTCAGGCCTGTACCGTTCTCTTGGTGTACGGCACTAGTACTAGTACTTGTGCTACTAGTCTTGTTTTGACGCCACTAGTTTGTTTGTGCATTTTGGCACTGCGTTCTAATTTGAAAATGTTGTCAATGCTGTGACTAAACATGAAAGTTACATTGTTGTTCAGTGATTTGATATTTGTTCTTCTCTGTGTTTGAGGTCTAGTGTTGCCTCACAACAGTATTCAGTGCCAGAGGGGGTTCTCTGCTGTCTGTCCTATCTGCTCAAAATGGTGCTGCCTCTATACAAGCTGTGGAGATGACTGACGACTACCTGCTGCTCTTCTGCTGGTATCCTAACCATACTGCAGGGTAAATGCAGGTACAATTCCTGTATTTGCTAGAACATTCAGCAGCTCTCTGTGAATTTGCTTGTTTCCGCATTGCATACAAAGTACAAAAAATAACATTTTGTAAAATAAATATCAGAAAAGAAATTGATGTTTCTGAAATCAAGGAGTGGATGCAAGGTCTTAAATATCCTGCAATTCAAACTAAATATTGTTGGAGGAGAAAAATGTTGAGAAGGAAAATGTACTCATCAATATTTTGTTCCCATATGTAAAGTAAGGATAATTAAGTAATAATGAAGGGTTTAAGTCAAAATTTAAATCCTGCAGGACCCGTGATACCCTTGATATGTGTTGACAGCTCTTACCACCCACTTTGCACTTTGTGTCAGATACCCTTACAAGACGGGAATTGAAATCATCCACATCGAACTCTTCAGCACTGTCTCCTTCCTCTACCTGCGGTTTATACTAGGCTGCAGCCAGGACTGCATTTCCCAGGTCACCTTAAACCGGGCAGGGACTCACGTTGTGGCCTTTTGCACCTCCCCCTGTACCAGCATCACTGAGCTGGTCACCTGGAACCTGAAGAAAGAGGACCACAAACACATCACACGCTTCCCCGCAGTACTGACCAAAGGTTTGTTTTGACAAGGGTGCTCAAAGTGTGGCATGCATATAACCACAGGGGTTTTCGGGTTTTCCAGGGATACTCAGGAGAATGATTAATAGACCATTCCCTAAGTCCCTCCCCCAAACAGCAAATGTTGCAACTGTCATGGAAATTATCTAATAAAGCACTCAAGACACAATATGGCGCAGGCAGGTCTGTCAAGGTTTGGATTTCTCAATATGCCAAAATGGGGCACTAACACTTTGCGTTGCTTGTCCAAGTAATTTATACATTTCTACAAACATCTGAATGGAGTTACACTTGGGGTTAACTAGCTGTACAAGAACAACGTTGTTCCTTTATTTGCATGTTGTCTATATGGATCATCAACTGGTGATAACTTGTTTAGCATCATTATACATCATTTGAGTTAGCATGATATCATGTATGTATAGTCATCAAATGCATATTTAAGACCATTTTGCAAGTTTCACATTTTCATACAAGTCAGGCAGAAACAGTCAGCCGGAGACAAAGTTAATGTTTATTACCTAGCTACTGCTAATAAAATCTGTGAAGCAGTTTTTTAAACCATTGTTTCAAAAATAACAATGAATCTCAAGTTGTAATTCTGCCCCCATTATCACGGTAAAGTGCATATGAGCAGTGCTAGCTTGCGGGGCTTTGCGAAGGGTCAGCTGAAAAGGCAGAGCTGTTTTTTGGGAGCATATATAACATATATATATATAAAACAATGAGCAGACTTTACACTTTGTCTTCTTTAAAGAGTAACTACACCCAGGCCAATAATCCTGCTGGAGCTGCCATTTAGTGGTTGCTACATGCTCATGACCTCATCTTCTGCACAATGTAGCTATTATTGTAGGCTACCATGCTACACCACAAAGGTGGTGGTCAGACGTACAACAGCCCACACCTGACCACCCCCAACATGTGGTCAGATGTGCACCAATCTTTTAGCCTATAGAAGTCAGTGCAGCTATGGAGCAGTTTCCTCAACCCCAAAAGCTCTGACATTTTCCTATCCCTTCAGGCATGTGTTTTGACCTGTGCTTCTGCCTGGGGATCTGCAGCGGAGAGAAGTACCTTCAGCTGTGGGATCTGACCTCCGGGATCAGTGACCAGACTCTTACCTATAACATCCACACGCTCAGGAGTGACGGCACAGAGGAAGTCATCCCTATGGGGAAAACCCTGAGGTACGTACTGAGATGTAGCACTGAGATTAGTCTCTTTGTGTCATGATGCTTCTGGTCCAGAATGATGATGGCTTCCATCTATCTGCAGTGCATTTTGGAGTAACCTATACTGGGTCCCTGCTGATATATTATACCCTGAATAAATACATTTCAGAAATTTGTCAATATCATTCACTTATGCCGCCATCGGTGTGTGAGTGTGAATGGGTGAATATTGTAAAGCGTTTTTTTCCGGTAAGGTAGCAAAGCGCTATATGAATGCAGTCCATTTACCACCATGTTATGGTGGTTGTATAAGAAGCTGAATTAATTCAACACAATTTGATTTGACATTACACACATACTGTATATTGATGCTGACCAATCAGTTTGCTGACAAAATTGAGTGAAATTGAGTTTACAAGGACAAAAGTACTTATTTACAATAAAGTGACAAGTAATACAGAACAACAGAGACATTTTTATAGCTCAGTAGACTTTGCCTATCTTGATGGTTAAGTTTTTTGCACAACCATGTGTCCACTTGGGGTTTAAAACGGGACTCTTCACCTGCACAACACAAACCCGGGCACGAGAGCTAGCTGTGGACTGGCCGTCTCGTCAGGCTGGACACAATAATTATCCATGATGAAAAATAGTGAAATGTAGCGTTAAACTACCAAAAAAAACATTGAGCTGTGGCAGAGTCAGGGACAACGACTCCCTTTTGTTACATAATATGGCGCGATGTTCTTCCTATAGATGCCATGTAAAAAAATAGAGCGTTTTTAAGAGCATTGGTCAAACCGACTACTTTTTCCTCCGCTTTGTTTGTCCTTGTCTTTTAAACTAAAATTCTGTATTAACTTTTCAAATGGTCATTCTCTGGAAATTTTCAAAATAAAAAAATTCCACCTGCAAGTTGCTGTTTAAATAAACATAGGCCTACTAGACTAACAGACTTATGATTGTAGATGCATATTAATTGTACTCTGTTGTGCACACTGTTAATTAACTCAGTAAATCATAAATTGTATTCATTTCTTCTCTTCAAGCTGTTTTTTTTACTATGTGTACTTTTTCTCTATGCTATAAACAGCAGGTTTTAACTATATAAGTTTATCACCTGTTCATACATTACTGATGTATTGTATGTACTGTACTGTATTTATTAATCAAAAAGTCATGTGAAATGCCTATATTTAGATTTACATTTAGTGTACCATAATATATTCCAAAAAGCCACTAAAATTGAGCATAAATAAAAATGCTCAATGTTTATCATAAATAATATGATGGATTAATGATTCTACCTAACACAGAATTTCTAATTCATTGGCCACCACTATAATGGAAGGATGATTAGACAAAATATGATGACCAGTTAAGTCAGGATGTATAAGCTTCTTTTGATGTAATAATTCCAAAGTGGAATGCAGGAAATTTTATCTCAATATTTTTATGAAACTCAAGAGTAATAATAATTCATTTTATTATGTCTTTGTATCCTTATGTCTGCCCAAATCTGACTCCAAACCTATTGTATGTGCTTGGGATCAATGGGGAATTTGAATTTTGCATTGTCTTATTAACATTTGTCACTTTTTTACCCTGATGAGAATAAAATATGGTGGAAACATACAGTACTTTTTATTTCGAGGAATGTGTTTTTATTTTTTTGCCAGAAATGTGAAGTTTGGTATCAGGGTCAGCACTTTCCATCAAATACTGTCCCATACTTCTGTTGCGGTATTATCCTCCTTTTGATGGAGTCTGGCTCCCTCTGCTGGCAGGTATGCTGGGTGCCGGTCCATCAGAGCTGGGACGGTGTATGTGTGGAACCTGACCAGACGGCGCTTTGTCTGCCGACCAGTCAGAGTGGAGCGCGGCCTCTTCAGCATTACTGATGTGGTGCTTGCCCATGACTTCAAACTTTACATCTTGACAGACAGAAGCACAAACAGCAGCATGAACGGCCCTGCATATCGATTCCAGGTCAGACTCTCTTTGATGTTCATTTTTTTAATGTATTTATCTGCTCATTTTGAGAAAAAAAAAGCTTGCCTTACCTTATAAAAAAGTGGAGGTAGACACCAGGCAAGTGCAAGACAAAAAGTATGCAGTTAATTAGTAACAAGTTACAGATCAGCCAGTAGTAGGTTGGGAATTCTGAACTCACCATACCCCCCGTGATAGTAACCTATCAGTCAATTTTGTCCCCCCCAGACTCTGCTGGTGTATGATTTAATTAAGCGGAGCTATGTGAGGAGACAGACTGGGATCACAGTTATTCCCTGTCCTCAGCATGAGTACTGTCTTCTGGAGGATAGACGGACTCTTCTTGGCCTATCAGAGACCAGGTGAGAGTTAATCTGAGAGAAATACAGGGAGTGTGGGAAGTTTGCAGTTACAGGGATACTCCACACCACAAGGGTAGATAAATGTCTTGAAAAAGATCTTTTTTAAAGCTGTTTCTGACCTCCAAATGAACCCATGGATTCCATGTATGAAAAGCAGCTACAGAAGCAGACACCCTACATACATGTATTCCTCACACAGATTTCATTGAAATGCATATCATGCTCACACTGTGTAAAAACTAACAAAGGCAGTTGGAGAAGGCAGGAGGAGAACAGAAACAGGAGTAAGAAGGTATAAAGGAACTAACTAAACGTTGAATCCAGTTTCTGGAGATCTTTGCTCAAAAAAAGAATAGCGGTGACGTATATGAAAGTAAACGGAGTACCAGTTGATTTCCTGGACTTCCCTGGGCAATAATGTGCTGTTGGAGTGTGCTGATCCCCGGAGCAGGTTTGGATGAATCTCGTTCAACTGTCTCTTTGACCTGACATTTATAATGGATAATTTTGTGATTGAGAGACTTGTGGTTTGATAACCATAACCATAACCATTTTATTTGATTGTATTGAATTTATTTTGATTAATATTTGGTTTAAATTTTCTGTTTTTTTTTTATTGATGATGAAACTGAATTGATGGTTTTCTTTTGACCTTGTCTACATTTGTAGCAATAGGGACAAGCTATCTGGGTTATCTCTCCAACTTGTTAATATCAGTATTTTTAAAGTGAGAGGTTATTCTCCAGTCTGCCGCCAAATTCTTCCATTGAATATTTGGGATAAACCTACTTGAACTGAATTAAATTGAAAATGAACATATTAAACATGTTAATAAAGTTATTCTTACTGTATATTTATCATATCGACCTTCAAAAACCCATTTCAGCAGAACCCCAGTTAAATGTCTGTCTGTTGGGTGTTGTTGCAGAGATTATCTGATCCTCTGGTATCTGGACTCTGGCTATATCAAACATGAGATGAAACCGTCCCCAGGAAGGTCGCTCCTGTGCAGCGGAACTGTCCAAGACTTGCAGCCTGATGTGACACTGCACAGAGAGATAACATGTGACCTGCCTGATCCTCCCTCCGTAAACAGACATCGTCATGTTTTCCACGACGATGGAAGAGATCTGACAGCATTTATAGCTGACGTACAAATCCAAACCAATTTACACTGTGCAATATCAGTATAAACATCCGTCCCTAGATCACTTTAATAGCAAGCAGTTAGTGCTGTCATAACATTCCTTCCACTGGTGATCTTGTAAGAGGGAGCTAGCTAAGGAGACTGAAGTGTTTTTTGGAGAGTATAGGTATAACTTTTTCCAGCAAAGTACTTATTTACATGATACTAAGTAGTAACGGTAGATTTTAGTTTTTGTTTGTACTATTCCCCCATCCCCCCCAATACCTCTTTAACAGTGGTGGAAGAAGTATGCAGTAAAGTAAGAAGTATTCTTTTACAAGTAAACAGGACATTTCTTAATTACAACACTTTGCAAAGGACTAGTATCCACTGTAAGGCTAAGTGCAATGTATTTTCTGAGAGCAGATACTCTAGATTTCAGTTTTGAAACACATCACCTGCATTGAAAATTGTACTTTTTATTTTTTATTTTATTTATTTATTGTCAGGGACAATGCAGCGCACATTATTACATACATAATTATCATAGACAAGCCATAACAAAAAATGTGTAGATGTGTTGCATAAAAGGTTTCTAGCCAATAGGCTAATTTGCAACCCCAGTCCCTGGTCAGGCCTTTCTAAAAACGTATACCCAATTTATTTACACAACCACATTACACAAGACAACACATCACATCCATCACAGATGATACATTACAACTAAGATAGCTCAGTGTCCACATATTTGATTTTCTTTCAGCCAGTATTTCACCTTTCTATTAAATGTTTTCAGGTCTGTTTCTGTTTTTATTTCTGTTGGTAAGTCATTCCAAAAATGGGTCCCTATCACTGAGAAACTTGACTGGCCAAAAGTAAGTAAAAGTACATAAGTATTAGCTTCAAAATATACTTAAAGTACCAAAAGTTAATGTACTCATCATGCAGAATGGCCAATTTCACTGGATTGTAATTGGTGATGCATTAATGTGTAGGCATCACTAATGTTGCAGCTGGTATTGGAGGCGCTAATTTCAAGTACTTTATATGCTGCTGGGCAGTGTTGTGCATGAATGTGCTAAAAGAACGTCGTTCACTGAACACGCTTGTGTTTTTGGTGATAAGATGAACATAACGTCTTATGAACGTGAGCGTGGTCGCAGAATCTGATGGGTCACAGAGTTTTTGAAACGACACATCGAGCTGAAGCATCCGACCAGTCTTGGGAAATGTCTGCAAGTGAGTCATGATCACAAGACATCATTAAAGGGTCAGATTACGAGCCAACAGCCGCAAAGTTCCTCCACCCGAGTCATTTCGTAAAGGAAAAAAACGGAAGAAATGATGTGATCTAGCCGTTTTTTGGTACTGTGAACTTCAGCTAATTCATTTCAATCTGTGTGAATTGAACTTTGAGCTAGCTCTTGTGAAGTGTGAACTTGCACAACACTGCTGCTGGGTAGCAAACTATAATAAAATATCATCATTTATTAGCTGAGTTATATTTTGTATTCATAATCTGTAACTAGTAACTAATGTCAAATAAATGCAGTGGAGTAAAAAGTACCATACTGGCTTCCAAAATGTAGTGGCCTAAAAGTATGCAGTAGCATGAAATTAAAATACTCAAGCAGAAGTATAAGCACCTCAAAACTGTACTTAATAGAGGGATAGTTTGGGTTGTATGAGGTACTCAGTGTATTACCTACAGTACATGGGGGTCAGCAAGGGGTTGGAGAAGCCGACAGCTCCCCCACTGCTTTTGCCACCTTTCTTTCAACTTATGCTTAATTATGGTCTTCATTTCCGTTTTACTAAGGGGTAGTGTAATGTTAATGTATTTCCGTTCGGTGGCTTCCTTTGTACACTTGTCAGCTATTTCATTTCCTTTGATCCATATATGTGCCGGTATCCATACAAATGTCATATTTACTGTAGCTCCATCATTTAAATTCTACAGAGGATTTGCTGTATCTCTATGAAAACATCTGGCCTGCTGTCTGAATGGGTGTGCTTCAAGCTGATTAATGACGAGCTGGAATCCGAGCATATTACTGCTCTCAAAGGTCACACATCTTCAACCCATTGCAAAGCTAACCAAATCGTCAGCATCTCCCCAGTATCCACCATCACTGATTTGTTTTAACGTTGAAATCTGGAGCTATGAATGAAATACCAATTTTCTAGCTGTGTTCTTTGAAGCATCTGTATAAATTTCAACATAGCTGTAGTAGCTATTTTCTATATAGGTCTTTATTAGCTGTGGATGTAAAACAAGCTCCTTGTCTTTGTTCTTTTTTCCAAGTAATGTCAGATTTACAATAGTAAGTACCCAAGGATGTATTACTGGGTGTGGTACCATTGTACTAATGTTTATTTCTAGTTCTTTTGCTTTCTGCTCAATTTTCCACCCAAAACGTTTTGTTTCTGTCCTCTCCTTTTCCTCACAGGGTTTTATTGCACCTTGAGTTGGATGATCAATATTATGTCCTTTTAAATTAACCCAGTAATTTAAAGCTAGCTGTATTTTCCCTGAATTCCAGCGGCATTTCTCACATTGTAATGCTGATGTTGGTGTTGATCTAGTTGGAAACTCATCCACTCGCTAGGCCGCCTTTACATCCTCCTTGTGTCGACCTTGTGTGACGTGGTTTATACTCACACTCTTGTAAACTATTCTAGGTCGCACTTTGCAATCATTCAAAATCCAATGGAAAACTCCCATTGGCTTTTTGTCGAGGGAACCAGGTGCGATACTAACTTCTGGGTTGGCCCACAAAAATACGTCATCCCTGCATCGCTCTTTTGAGGTAATCCTCTGCTTCGGTATGAGAGTTGAACAGGTGCACTTCTGAGCCCCTGGAAAGCTTGAGTTTTACTGGATAGTGAAGGGATGGAGAGAACCTGAGTTGTTCATAGTATGTGCTATAGTCCGCAGCGACGCGAATACTCCGAAATACTACAGAGAACATGACCTCTGTGCAGTAAATTGTAGCTATGGCCTTGGGTAGTGGTGTGCAGTGTCTGTCTTTTTTGATACTATCACTGGGGGGGGGGGGGGGGGATCAAAGTCTGAATTTTTCAAATTCTGCACTCAGTGGCTTTAAAATGGTGAACAGTGGCAAAATATCCTCACTTTGGGTTTTCCTCATATTTGTACATTAGTATGTTTGTTGGTCATAATGAGAGGAAGCAACAACAACAACTCTGCATTCCACCTGCAGGTCTATGAAGCCCTTTCTGCTCCTCACAGATACATTTTTGAAGCAATGATGTTATAGAAATCATCAATCCTTTCTTTAACTGAAAAACAACAACATATGTAAGATTGCATAATTGATGCTCTGCTGCTATGAAAACTACTCGTTACATCAGTCTTCACTAACATCTGGTTAGATGACAGCACAGCCTGTAGTTCTCAGTAACTGAAGTTCTCTCTCCTTCCCACAGTAATGCCGTGGGATGTTCGAACAGAGAGCCAGTCTATGACGAAGAGGAGGCTGGGGAGAGAGGCGCAGAGGGAGAAAGAGGCGAAAAGGAGGCTGGACAGAGAGAAATACAACTCTATAGACCAGTACCTCCTCAGTGGAGATGAACAGGTACACAGCAAAAGAGCAATGGACAGTAATAGGAGAAGGATAAACCTTCTACATCAAATGTTCTATCTGCAGAGACTGTTGCCATGTTTTTAGGCTGATAAAGGAACCTCTATATATTTATAGGAATCACACACTATAACAAGGAGTATGAAAGTTTTCAATTGCTTGATTTCTTTATTTTTTTTTGAGGGGGGGATCAATGTTATGAACAATATGTGGTATGCCTCTGAGACCACTAAGTCACAAGGACGTGTTTTAAACTTATTTCATTCCGTGTGTAAAATTATGTTAATGCATTTTGAATACAAATATCAGCATTGCTGGCAAAATAGTGTAAAGCATAAATGTTTTGAGATTATTGGCTTTATTGCGTCCAGTTTCACGACGTTGTCAGAAGTTGTTCTATTATTGACGTGCACAGTCCACACCTTGGTTTTCTTTGGATGGTGGTGTGCTCCTACTTTGCTTACCACCTCAACGTCACCTGCACCTCCACACCCTGGAGGATAAAACCTCATCACTGCTGAGCCTCCGCACTGCAGCGATTACCTCCACTGGCAGTCACCAGGGGCTGACCAACTACAACCAAGACCAGAGGACCCCCTACCTCACTCTGTGAGACCTGCACAAAGGAACGGTGGGTTGTCACTGTTTGTTACTGCTTGCTTGAACTTGAGCTGTGCTCTTAAAATTTCTGTTTTAAGTTTATTTTAAACAATTCTTCTGTGTATATGTCAGTTTTCTGATGACCAAGACAGGCAATTTGTGAGTGCCTTGTGGATGATTTAAGATTTCTTTCAGATGAGGAGAAACCTGAGGAATGAGGCTGGAGTTTGCTGCATTGCGATCACAGAAAATGCAGACAGAGTCGTCTTTGGGGTCACAGGAAGAAACAGGTAAATGTGTTCAGCTTTCTTAAGTGACATGGCCACATTGTTCATCACTTCAATGCTGTGTCCTAACTATTGTGACGCCGATAACACCCTGTCAGATGTCTCGTTTAGTCCTGAAATTGTATCGAGCTGGATTCCCCACAATGCTGCCTTGCCTCCATCAAAGCCTTTTGATGGCCTCTGAAAATGAACACTGATAAGACTGAACCTTAGAGCCACTTGGACAACTGACTCAAAATACTTAGCCAGAAATGAAGGAGTTGTTTTCAATACCTCAACTTCAAACAGCATAATAAGAATCGTGCTATATGCAAATCAGAAATATTGCCAAAGTTAAACCAAAGCTTCCCAAAACACATAGGTGGCAAACTTATTAAAACCCTCATTTTCTCTCAGCTAGACTACTGCAATTCATTGTTTACTTGCCTGAATGATGGGGCAGTTGTCCGTCTACAGTTGGTGCAGAAGGCAGCAGGAAGAGTTCTAACAGACACTAGACGTAGAGAAATGATCTCTCCGGTCCTGGCTGCATTACACTGGCTCCCTATTTGTTTCAGAATTAAATTTAAGACTCTGTTATTTACTTTTAAATCCCTACGTGGTCTTGCTTCCCTGTTACATTTCAGATCTTTCTGCACCGATATCTGACCGATAACCCTAAAAAATGCTGTTAAAAGTCCAGGCTTAAGATGTGCTTTTACTGATTTAGCTCCAACACTGTGGAACAACTGTGGAACTCCTTCAGCATCAGATCAGCTGAGTTTGTGCCACATTTAAAAAAAACAACAACTTTTAAAACCCACTCCCATAGACTTTTCAGAACCTTTTATATGTTCCACTCCAATGATTTTGTTGATGATATTGTTCTTTTTATGAAAAACCTGAAAAGAGGGGAAGGGTGTTGTCATTTTTATTTTTTGCTGAAAGGAGTGTAGCCGACTTTTTTGGGAGAGCAGGGCAGGGTCTTTTGTTTTTTGTCTTCTTTTTCTTACTATTTTAGTTCAGTGTTCCCTTGCAAGATTGATCATATAAAAAAGAGATCAAATAGTTATTTCAAAAAGATGGATTGTTTGCGTGCCACAGGTCAGAGGTGTGTTTGACGTGCTTTATTTTCTTCATCACCGTCAAACAAGCAAGTTATGCGGATCTGATTAGTTATTACTGATTAAACGTCTCTAGTAAAGAGTGCATGATTTTTTTCACTATCCTGTACAGTCACTCTTTTGTTCTGCATCATAACAGAAAGCTGAACTAAAGGGAAGTTAAATGTGTAGTGCAAAGAAGCATATTACAGAGTATAATAGGGTGCACTGTGAAGTTTCACTATTTGGAATGCAGGGGTGGGGCAAAATAGTACCATGTTCAAGCCCCTCAGAAGCCACAGCTGGTGCTTGCGCTGGTGATTAACATGCAGAAAAGTGTGCAGGTGGAACCCAGATTGCCTAGAGTTTTCAAAAATGATTAAAATTTCGTGAATGGAGTTGTGCTAATTGAAGTGTCCTGTATCTGGGGTGGCTGTGGCTTGGTGGCAGAGCGGTCCCCCAGTGCATCGAAGTATCCTTGAGTAAGATGAACCCCAAAAATGCCCCTGAAGCTTCGGTTTTTTACAATGTTCTCATATGTATATCGCTTTGGATAAAAGCGTTTGCTGAATGACTAAATGTAAATCTGATGATGTTATGGGGGAAAAGCTCCGCCCAAACATTTGCAGCCATCTTCTCTATCAACAGCAGTACTTGCAGCTTCATAGCTCAGGAAGTGTACCTGTCGTACCTCATTATCATTCAGACTTGCACGCATCGCATGCCTGTTGCTTTCACACAACATTAGTGTAAAACTATTGCACCTTTTCTTACATACAATGACATTTAACAGGCTTGTGGAAATCAAAGGTCTGTTTCAAATAGTTGGAGATTCTTTAAATGATAGATGCCCATCTATCTACAATCTGTCTATTTGCTCGGAGGCGTTTGGGTCACGAAACTACGATGAACTGAAAACTTCCCTGGTGTCAAATAAAGTTCAGTTGGGATAAAGACTATCATTTGAGTTCAGACACAGTTTAGCCTAGCAGCCTCCAGCTACACAGATCTCTGTCCAAGGTGCTGATCCTGCGACCCCCAGTGTAGGGGGAGATGTCTGACTGCACGCCGGTCACGCTGGTCAGCAGGAATCCCGCTGAGCTTGGAGGAGGCTGTGGTTCAGTTTCCAATTTGTGCTGATTTGAATTTGCACCTTGACTAAGAGACACTGGCACTGATAGCATGTGTGTTATTACAAAGGGGGGAGACAATGTTACTATTACACAAGATAACTGGACCCTATTTAACATTGTCTCCAGCATGCCTGGTTATGCAATTCAGGTATCATGTAATTGGTTTATGACATTCAGATATCTGATCTCATACACGCTACAATATCATCTGATCTAATTTGTAGTTATTGTTAATATTTTGAATCTGGAGTGAGGCAACAAAGCTTGCAGGGTGTCTGTGCCTATTTCGTGCCTCATTCAACTGCAGTGCATAGAAAGAGCTTAGAGAATAGAGTAAGAGCGTATGCTGCACACAGCTTTCTCTCTCTCTTCTGCACATGCGTCTTGGCATCATCTTCTCACTTTGGTTTGGACAGGCCAGTTTAGACATTTTATTTTATTCACATCAGACTACAATATCATTGGATCTAATTAATATTTGTTTTTAGGCTGTTTTCGGGATGGGATGTGAAAAATATTGCTTCACTCTGCCCTTCAGCAGTCATAGAGCCAAAATGGTGAACAGGCCGATCACTGTTTGAAAATTCGGTGGCTGTAAAACTGCTTACCTAATTCAAAATCAGAGAGTGGCTGTTTTTACTGTGGCTGTTGTTTTGAGATCTTGTAGGAAGGGTGTTTTTTTAAATGCCAAGAGGAGGATCCAATGCTTACTTATATAAGATTCAGCCCCTCTCCCCAGCCCAATAATTTTCTTACTGTCCCTAAGATGCCTTGTCTTCCTCTTCTTCAAAGGGTTCAAATATTACAAAACTGAAGTATCTGGACAAACGTCAAAACTGGAGACTTTTGTCAGTTCATTCTCGACCATGGAAACAATATTTAAAAATAGTCAAAACAATGTTAACTTAAGGTCCACTTGCTAGCTTTTTCTGGAGCATTTGACTGCACCTCACAGTCTTCCAGCTGGATCAGGTGACAGAAACTCCATCAAAACGATGCAATGACAACAGAGCTATTTTCAGAACAAGTAAAATAACTCCATTCACCAATGAAGGCCGTGAGACGCGGTTGAAAGCTCCGCGAAGACTGAGTGAGTGGACCTTGAAGGGTTTGAAACTTGGTGCAAGGACACGGCTGAGAGTGGTAGGCTAGGCTAGGCTACAAAAACAGGAGGTGACATTGAACTGTCGCCAGGGACTTGGGTTCTTTCCAATCACAAACAAGAAGTGTTTTCCTTCTGTTTCCGTAATCTGAAATGTAGTCATGCTTTCTGAAATGTTGTTTTGTTTTGTGAAATGTTGTTGTGTTTCGACCCTCAGGGCCAACATAGCTTCCACTAGCAGTTTGCTAACAAGACAAACCCAATAGTGTATTCTGTACTCAGTTTTAAATGTTTGTGTTAAATGCTTTCACAGTTTTAACAATTAAGGTTGACCATGTTTGCTCTGACAGACTGAAGGTCTATCTGTGGCTGCACTATCATAAAAAATAAAGGCAAAAAAATTATTTAGAGAAATTATGTAGAGCACTTTAAGGTCCGGGGGGGTGCACGGTGGCAGAGCGGTTAGCGCCCCTGCCTCCCAATAAGGAGATCATGGGTTCGAATCCCAGACCAGACCACGACCTCCCTGGGTGGAGTCTGCATGTCCTCC
Source organism: Coreoperca whiteheadi (assembly GCA_011952105.1). Lineage (NCBI taxonomy): Eukaryota > Metazoa > Chordata > Actinopteri > Centrarchiformes > Sinipercidae > Coreoperca > Coreoperca whiteheadi. The sequence goes on along the minus strand of CM022475.1, from coordinate 1,091,495 downwards.
CCGTGTTGCCGTGGGTTTTCTCCGGGTTCTCCGGCTTCCTCCCACCGTCCAAAGACATGCATTAGGTTAATTGGTGACTCTAAAATTGTCCCTAGTGGATGAATGTGTGCGTGAATGGTTGTCTGTCTCTGTGTCAGCCCTGCGATGAGTTGGCTACTGTCCAGGGTGTACCCCGAAGCCACTGGGATAGGCTCCAGTCACCCGCGACCCCGAACGGGAACAAGCGGTAGAAAATGACTGACTGACTGACTTTAAGGTCCAGTGTGTAGGGTTTAGGGGAATCTAGTGGTGAAATTGTAGTTTGCAACCATTTGAATAATGCTTGCTTCACCCATTAGAAGCAGCATACAGCATGAACATTGTATCTTAAAACAACACAGGGGGCTGCATGGGGGCATGTTGTTACAGATCCATAAATGTGACGGTTTATCAGACACCAGAAAACTGCACAGACGTTTATAATACTCTGACACAGGATTTTAAAACTCCAGGAAATCATAACGGTGGAAATTATTTTATCTTTCATCACAGCAATTACAAGGTAAACATTAGGAATAAGCCTTTCATGTTGCAAAGCCATCTACCAGGAATGTGTGCCAACACAGCCCCTTGCCAGATGACATCACATTGCTTGCTTTGCAGCAAAAGTTAAGCCTGGTTCAACTGTTTTGCTGGACAAACGTCTCAGGTTACGTATGTAATCCTGGTTCCCTGATAGGGAACGAGACGCTGCATCAGCTGACGCTACGTCGAACGCCTCCACACCTGCCCACATCTGATTCTTTGTACAATTGAATCCAATCTTGATTGGTGTAATGCCAACACATGACGCACGCCGGCAGAACCGGAAGTTATAAAGGGAGCCGGCTTCACTGTTGTCGTCAGACCTCTGATTGACTGAAGCAAGCTGCTCATAGGCTTGCCGGAAGTACGGCAGAGACGCAGCATCTCGTTCCCTGTCAGGGAACCAGGGTTGTATACATAACCTGAGCATCTACGCTGTGTCAGCTGACGCTATGGGGAACGCAGTCCCAACTCCGCCATGCTGGAGGGATGCCTGTCCAAGTGTGATGCCAAAGGGCACACTGAAGAATACCACTGACCCCAGATTATCCAGGCAGTCTAGGCACTGTAGGAGGATGGAACACCTGCAGGACCACCGGCCGGGCCACCTCAGTGGGTACTTTAGGTACATACCCTGGCCTAGGATGCAGGATGGCCTTAACTGCGCCTGGAGAGAAAGCCAGGTACGCAGGGGCCACCGACAGGGCCTTCACATCTCCCACTCTCTTGAGAGAAGTCATTTCCAGCAAAAATGCAATTTTTAAGGCCAGGCACCTGTCTGATGTATCGTCCAATGACTCAAAGGGTGCCGCGGAAAGTCCGTCGACCACCACGGTCAGGTCCCACACAGGGACTCTGACTCGAGCCGGAGGCTCATCCAGGAAACAAAGCGGTGCTTCCCTAGCGAGCAGCCATCCACCATGCTGTGGAATGCTGCGATCGCAGCCACATACACCTTAAGTGTAGCAGGGGAGAGTCTAGGCGAAAACCCGGCCTTGGAGAAACTCCAGCACTGAAGCCACCTGGAAGTAACTGGGTCAAGGTGGTGCTTCGGGCACCACACAGTGAAAAGCTTCCACTTACTTGTATACAGTTTCCTCATGGAGGGGGCTCCAGAGTGTAAAATGGTCTCAACTACCTCGGTAGAGAAACCAGCAGCTCGAAGGTGGTCCCCCTCACGGGCCATACGCACACCTTCCACATCCCCGGTTGGGTATGAAATATTTTGCCTTTGGCCTGCAACAGCAGGTCCCTCCTGACGGGAATCTCCCACGGTAGGCTGTCCAGAACGGCTACCAGGCCCAAAAACCATATCCTGGCGGGCACAAACAGGGCCCGGGGAGCGTTCTCAACTCTCCTCAGAGATTGTGTCTGCTCTCGGTCCAGACAGCAGACACAATGTGTGTTGCCGCTGGGCTGGTCCCCTGTTCGGGGCAGAAGAAGCCGCGATGCTGGCTTCCGGGTCCCAAAAATGGGGATCCCTAAAGTGGGAATTAGCAGATGAGCGTATCCTCCCATTTTTAATGCCGCCGATGGGCTGCCTCGGCAGCCATGGGACCCACACCAAGCGGAGCGCGGAGCCGGCTGCTCTCCTTGAAGAGCGCCAGCTGAGATCGGAGCGATCTCACAAGGAGACGCTTATGCTTACGCTTTTACACCAGATGCAAATTAAGTGATAAGCGCAAGTGATTTACATGTTAAGTCAATGCAAAGACGGTGGCACGTTAACCAATCAGAAGCTTGCTCGAGTAGTGACGTAATTACAAGAGGCTCAGTCTGAAATACCGCTGAAAGCGACCGTCATCCAGGAGGAGATGGTGAAACTCATCAAGCTGGGTGCACGTCTGAAGGATCTGATGGACCCAGACATGGCGCAGAACTGTTTTTCAGCCTTCCGTAGCAAATAAAGCGCAGCTACCCTCTCAACAAAATCCATGTCAGCTATTTCCATTTCGCAATGAGACGACCTGGCAGAAGGACCTCCCATGACACGAATTCGCGTCTGTTGTGTAGTGAATGTTACACGCAAATTAAGCGAATTTCATGCACGAATTAATCGAATAAACTCAAAATGTTCAAGTGTCCAACTTCATGTGAATAGCACGATTTATTTGCTTCATTTGCATCTGGTGTGAACGCCCCATAACACAAACTTGCGGGCAGGGAGGAATGCATTGTCCAACCGCTTCACATTCATTTTCACAGAGACTCAGAGCGCTTGCTGAAGATCAAAAGTCTGACAACAACAGTGAACTACTGTTAATGACTATTAACTTCTGGTTCCGCCGGCGTGCGTCACGTGTTGGCATTACACCAATCAAGATTGGACTAAATTGTACAGAGATTCAGATGCAGTCACGTTGGTGGCGTTCCCCATAGCATCAGCTGACGCAGCTTAGAGTTCCCTTGAAAGGGAACTATGCGTTTCTTTGCTGCAGCCCACTGCGTTTTCCACCCCTTCTGCGTTGCAGGACTGGCCTCATGCAAATGAGTCTGAGAGAGCTGCATTTGCTGATGCAGGGTTAAAGTCAGTCTAAGCATGGCCTTAAAGTCCTTTTCTGTTTCTTCCTGCTGACTTGCCACATGAATGACATGAAAATAATTTACAGATACACCTCTTCACAATGTTTTAACTTTTAATGCACCAAAGGCTTAAATTGTGACTATACAAATCACCCTGAACTGAACTGATCAGGATCAAGAGCAAAACTCTGCATATTTGTACCTTAGGAAACATATTTATTCTCATATAGTCATATCATACGCAACAGAACGTCTCCATGTGCAACAATGACTTTTGTTGTTGCTATAATAATCCAGGGCAGTTGAGCCTGTGGGACCTGGAGGCCTGCAGTGTCCTGTCTGTGCCCATCCACTGTATGAGGCTGCTCCGTGGACGCGAGATTTCCGTCCTGCTCGGCCTCAGCCACAGCCCCGCCCTCATCAGTAACACGTCAACATCCAAGACTGACAGCTCAGTGACTCAAGTCTCTAAAGACAGGGACCTGTTTGGAGAGTCCAGCAGCAGCGAGGAAGAGGAGGACAACTCGAAGTATTCTCCTGGTCATGTGATAGACATCAGAGAATGTGGAGTGTGCTACATCCATTAAAAAAAAAAAAGATTGTGCATGTTGTGCTCATAAACACTATTACACGGATATATTGGTGTCATACCCTATGCACTTTTATGCATTACATTTCCCCCAATCATTTTGCAGGACATGTTGTGTGTATGTATTTGCTTTTATTTGTTCTTAAGGTACACTAACAATAAACTGCTATTTAAGCGAACAGATGTCCTTAAATATTAAACCAGAATGTGTCAAATTTTATTATATCTATGAATTTTAATGAATGTCAGCAAATGGTTTCTCCACAGGGAAGGGAAGCAAGTTCTGATGCCTTGACTCTGTGCATGACAACAATTCACTGGATTTGAGTGGAAAATACTCAAATCAAATCATATAAAGCAATAAAGTTTTGCAGTTAGCTCTTCCATGGCCCTGTGGCTGAAGACATTTCGATTTTTTTATATCAATGAGTATAGACTACATTACAGACAGCACCATAAACTACAGCCTCCAAATTGACTAAAATGTTGAATTGACACCTCAAAAAGTTTCAACAAAAACTGCACATTAGATGGGCCCACAGGAGATCGGCCCCATGTCGCTCCTTTGGGCTGGGCCCAGTCGGACCCCGTGGAGTAAGACCTGGCCACCAGGCGAGCCCCAACCCCGGGCCTGGCTCCAGGGTGGGGCCCCAGTTGCGGCATACCGGCAACGTTACGGTCCTTGTTGTCATATTAGATATAAGGGGGATAATATATTATACTATGTTAGAAATTAATACCAAAGCACAGCTGAGACTGATAGGAATTCAGTTATTAATGTCCTGTAATTAATCGCAGCAATGGACAAGTGGAAACTTGCTTTGTCAGATCTGACTTAGTCTAATCTGTACTTGTGTTGCAGTCAAGCAATGTCAGCAAAATGCGAAGAACCAGAAAACCTCATGTATGACCTGAGGAATGTTCATGCATTATTCCGAGATGGCTACCCCCACTGCTAGCCTTGTAGCCACACCATCTAAATAACCTAAATCATCTACTTCTTTATGTTAAATAATTGTAGTGTTTAGCTACAGTGTTAGCTGAAACTAGATATAGTGTATAACGCTTGTTAAATTAGCCAGCATGCTAACATTCTCATTCCGTTCAAATGGTGCTGAAAAACTAGATATTAACATGCACATTAACAATATTAGAGTAAAATGCTTACATTTAGAATGTAACACGCTCTGTTAGCATTGATTTCGAATTACATCTGAAATTGATGGGAATTCAGTCATTAGCGCCTTGCCACTAAAGTGATCAACAAGTGGAAATGTAAAGCCTGATAAATATGCAATATGAAAATCAACCTGATCACCAATGTCATTATCATGAATGTCTCTTTGAAATTTCTTAATGTATGAAATACTTAAGGAAGTATTTTACTCTGGACCAAAGTGTAGGACCAACAACTGGTGACTAACATTGCCAGTCCAGAGGCCCTCTGCTAACGTGGCTAAAAAAAAGAATATTTATGTGAATAGTGAAAAACAAGCTTGGCTAATGGCACAGCACCAAACTATACTGACTTGATTCAGGCTATACAGCAACCTGGTTACATACTTAACACCAAAGGAGAAAAGAGAACTGAATGGTAACTGAATGACTATACTTTGTTTTAATGAATATAAAAAAAAATTTACACAATAGTGATAGTGAACCATTGAAAACGTCCACAAACATGACGTCCTATTCCAGTGTCCCATCAACAATCATCTCCTCAATTAAATATCAATCTCTTGTAAACATATTACATTGGTAGGTTATTCTCTACAAGCCATTATTGTATAGACACACTGATTTCAAATAATTGAGTAAAATTAAGAAAGATAAAATAAAGACAAACTAAGTTTGTTTGGCCATAACTGAAGCAGGAATACCTTGTTTTTATTAGACCCATGTCCAGAATGAAAAGGGATAGTGAACCAAAAGATTCTCTCATTGTTTTCTCATAAATCCAAGTAAAAAAGATAAGTCTCACAAAAAGCAAAACCCTTGAGGAAGATGACAGCTTGAAGCTGATGATTCTTGCAGTACCTGGACTCCCTACAGACTACAGTACATTTATAGCCAGTGGGAACAATCAGTGATGTAACAGCACAAGTTCAATCACATCTTGTCCTTGATTAATAATAAGCGCTGCTACTAATGGTATTTGATTGTGCTCTTACAACATCCCGATTACCGTTATCAACTACATCTGATAATCTTAACCCTCTTCCAGATGAGTGAGGGGCAACTGAAGACGGGTCACTACCTGGATCTGCGGTCTTTTCTGTTTTTGTCTAGGCTTTTGTCCATGGTCTTTTCATTGTCCCCTCTGCATTTGGGACAGTACCACTTGCCCTTGGGCTTGTAGGTCAGCCCCACACAGGAGAAGTGGAACCACTCGATGGGGCACTGGTCGTTATCGCAGCCAATCATCTCACCGTATGACACCTGCTCACAGAGGCAGTAGGTGGGCTCGTTGGGGTCAATGGCGAAGTCGACCGGCGAGGCATCTCGCTCCTGTTTGGCCTTGCGCTTCTTCTTCTTTGCAGACTTTGACTTCTTCTCTCGGGGCGGAGGGATAGATAGCTCCTCCACAGGGTCGTCCACCAGAGAGCCGTTGGCTGACAGGTGGCTGGAGTCACGGCTCTCACTGTTGCGCTGGCGTCGTGGGCGGCGGGCCGAGCTGCGTTCAGGGGCTGTGGAGTCATGGACGCTGGAACGCCGCTCCGTAGTGAGCCGCTCAGCCTCGCTCGGCTCCTGGAGGCACAAGGAGTGAGAGTCCATCTGGCGGGATCGGTTCTCCACCATCTCCGTCATCTGGGTCACTACATGGATCTTCTCGTCGCCCAGCTCCTGGCTAATGATGAGTGCTCTCTGCAGCTGGATCTGCAGGCGCTTTCTCTGAGCTACATCCTGCTCACCTTTGTACTTCTCAAAGACTTCATCCACCTCCTTCAGCACCTCTGCAAACCAGGATACAAAGAGGCAGATTTTTTGTAATTAATGCCACTGAGAATCAAGAGTGAAGGGATACTTAACACATTTAAATATAAATAAATATAATAAAACTTAAATAAGCATTATGAAAATGTATTCAAGTCCCCTTCAACTCAAATGTGTTTTTCTTCTTGTTCCTTGGCTGTAATGTTGACTTCACTGTGCAGACAGATGTACAGATGACACATTCATCTGATGAAGGGGGAAAGTTTCTCTGTACTCTACTTAAATCTCAGTTTAACACCTAGAAGTACCAGCAGGATATTGTGACATCACAACTAGTTCAGAAATCAATCGTGGTCCAGTGTGATGTGGAAACTTCCAGTGCACTTTTCAGTGAAGTAGAAGAGATTTTGTACCTAGCAGTTACATTTTTAAAATATAAAAGTATTTGCATAATCAGAAATTCTGGATTTCTCAATGAGGGAGAAGAAATAGACTTAATTTAAGAATGTTTAACAAAGTAAATGAACTTTGTTGGGGAAAAACAAAAGATCAGACCAAAAAAAAAGACTATTTAAAGTTTTTTTATGTCTCTTAAAACATGTCTAGAAGGGATCTTTAAGTGGGGCTGTTTTTGTTTTGTTTTATTAATTTCATTTAATACTTCCAAGAGTAAACCAAATTCAATTTAAATATTTTACGATTAATATGGCTCAGTGTTCGACTGCTACGTATATCTTTGTCACAAATTTTTATAACCAAATTTAAGGGATCCTTTTCTAAAATGGTTGCTTATGTTATGTGCTTATGATGTAAAAAAAACAAAAAACAAAACAAATTTTGGCAAATATATCGTTTGTTGGCTTTTTTTACTCTATATCTATCAGAAACACATGATAGGTGGGGCTCTAATTCAAGTGATTATGAAGTATAGATCACTAAATTGATTAAACGTTTGGATAAACACTCCTTTATCAACATTAGTCAGGTACAGCTAGCCCTGTCACGATACTTCCGTTATTGACTTATTGTATGATATATGGACATGACCTCGATCATTTTTGTTCGATATTGCCCATTGTGTTCACAGCGTTTTTGTTTACATAAGAAAGTCACCAACATTATAGTCAACATGATGCCAGAATGAACAGCAGCCCTTAACAGGTAACTAAACCCCAAAGTGTGGCACTCCCCTGGAAATAAAAAAAATGCCTCTAGAAGTAACAACATGGGCAGCGCTGGAAGAGGTCGCAATTGGACAGATCTACAACCAATCAGAGCAACGAAGCATATGACGTTAGGTAGCGCTGAGTGACAGGACGACCACATGGATGTATTATAAGAACTGGATACCGGATTCCAAAATTGTGCATAATCATTCCAATGAGAATTGCTTCCCTGTCGCATACGCTAAAAAAATTTTCTAGGTTCCAGGTTGACTCCCAGGGTATGCGGCCCACTGAATATGCGTAGTTGTAAATTGTGATGACATCACAGATTTTTAAATTGCTTTTCTCAGCACGAGGAAAGTTTCACAATTATAGTTTTATAAATTCATATTAGAAAGAGTCATAACTGACCTCGTTTGCAGTTTGAGGTATCCTGTCAGTTTTACAGAAGTCTCTTTTACAATGGTGGTCTCTGGGGATAATACTTTTTAGGCCGCATGGGAATTTTTCGTTGCATTGGCCATTGAAAAAAATTGGCTGCAAGGCTGAGTGGTGGTGCCATATCTAAGTCTTATCCATGGTAGGGATGCAACGATTATAGATTTTGTTGGTACGATTACAGCCTGAGAAATAATCACGGTTTCACGATTATCATTCATTCATTTTACAAAACTACTTATGTATAAAATCACATCAACGCTCGTTAGATTTTAAAGTGTTATTTATTGCTGCCTTTTGAAATATAAAGGACACAGTAGCCAAAAACAGCACAACATAATCAAAATCACATGGAATATAACGCTATCATCAACATTGAAATGCATCTAAATCAAAATGTGTGTATGTTACTGAATAAAATGCGAGGATGTTGCTACAGGACTGTGAAGCTTTGGGGTGCTGATCGACTCGATCTTCCCCCACTGTGTTTGATCTTCCCTCTGAATCTGATCTGTACGTAGTCTTTGACAAAAACGTGATTTAATCAGCTTTGTTCTCAAAATGTTGCTTTTTTTATGAAACGTGCCCACATTCAAGTTTTGATTAAAGAGGACTGCATTAAGCTAGAACAACGCTGGGTGATGATCCCGCAGGTGCTGCATCACATTTGATGTATTCGCTCCTTTAGCAGAAACTATTTTACAGCATGTTTTGCACACAGGTGATCGTTATCTTCAATGACACCCTGGTCATTCTTGGTGTAACTTTACAGCGACGGCACTGGCCAGCGTCAAGTGACCGGTCTCATAGAAAAGAGGCTTTTATTTCCCCGTTGAAGGACTATTTAAGCATCACAACACAAGCTTCTGCTTCGGCATTTCACGTTTACTGTAACATTCAGTAAATTCATTATATTTGGTGCCCCATGTCGCTATTTTCAAAGCTTATATTTGTATTATTATTATTATATTATCTTCAACGCCAGTAGTGATTTGAACAGTTCATATACTGACAGTGTTAGAAAAAAAAAAGGCTTGCCACGCTCACAACACATCCAAAACCAGCTCCAGCACTGGCCGGTCTGCCAAGCCTGTGAGCTGGCTGGACCTCTGTGACCAGTCTCATAGAAAAGATGCTTTTATTTCCCTGATGGTTTAAATATCAGAACACAAATTTCCATTATAAAATGAACAGGAACCTGTGGTTATCTGCTGCCTTGTTCTCCTGTGACACTGAGTCAAAATCCACATTTTGCCACATTATGCATTGTGATGGGGCATTTTATTTCCATCCATTTAATAGCATCTGACGAGCTACAGATGTCGGTTATAATCTACGTGGAAATGACAAATATTTCAGTGCAATTGTAATTTCTTGCAGCTTTCTGAATGGTTGAGACATACGTCATACATTATTTTATCCAAAATAAAACAAACTAAAGGCATATGCATGAATACCATGATTCTGTAGCTGATGAAGGCATTTTTACTATGAAAACAACTTTCTCCAGTGGACAATTAATACATCATCTATATATCGCCCTAATTATCTATCTATATGTCTATCTTATTGCATCTATATCTGCTCCGCCAGACGGACACATTGACGAGAATATCAGTTTTGTACATTATTTCGTTAGGTTTAACATATTATTTATGAGGATAAATTGCATAACATGCCAATATTATTGCAGAACATATTTCACTTTTCTTTTTGCAAATATGTGTTAATTTGCATTTCTGTTGTAGTCCGTTTGATTTTGTTTGTTTTATACTGCAGATCGAACAAACGGGTGTTCCTGTAGGCTGTTTATTGTAAGACTTGCTTTGTGAAGTCTTCATGTTATTTATGAGAGGCAGTACTGGAGACTGTGGAAAAGAGGGGAAGAGGCGAGTGCAAGCAGGTTGGAACGGGTGGAGAAAAGTGTCAGGTGTGTTGTGTGATAAAAGAGTATCAGCAAGAATGAAAGGAGGTGTTCAAGATAGTGGTGAGACCAGCGATGTTGTACAGCTTAGAGACAGTGGCACTGAAGAAAAGACAAGAGGCAGAGCTGGAGGTAGCAGAGCTTAAGATGTAGAGGTTCTCTTTGGGAGTGACGAGGATGGACAGGATCAGGAATGAGTACATCAGAGGGGCAGCTCATGTTAGATGTTTCAGAGATAAAGCCAGAGAGGCCAGATTGAGGTGGTTTGGACATGTTCAGGGGAGAGACTGTGAATATATTGGTAGAAGGATGCTGAGGTTGGAGCTGCCAGGCAGGAGGTCTAGAGGAAGACCAAAGAGGAGATTTATGGATGTAGTGAGTAGTTTGAGGTTTGGAATACAGCCAAAATTCAGTCTAAATGAACGCATCAAACTGGGGTATTTTAATATTGTCTGTAATTTACATGCAGGTTAAGGTAACGTTAAGCTGTTTATTGTTTCTAAATGCATCTAGTACAGACAGGAGGAGGTTGTTTTTTAGTTTTTTTAATTTATGTCATAATGGTCATTATGTGAGAAAGTAGTTTATGTTTGATTTCTGTCAATAAATATTCCATTTTCTTTTTTGTTCTGGTGAAAAGAGCATAAGAGACAAAGAACCCCACACAGACTCCCTGGACTGATGCTAAGTCATTAACATAATGTTGCTCACCTTCCTCACTGGGGGCAGCTAGGGGTGCAGGTATGGGGAGACTGGGGTGCTGTTGACTCATCTGTTGTTAAGTCTGCTAAAAGGGGCACGGACAGTGATTTAATATGAATATCTTGCTAAAAGTTTCCCTGCACTCATTAAATGTGATGAAATGTAGGCTAACACTAGCATTCAGCTAGCTAGCATATTTCACTATGGACAACAGGTTAATACCACTCACAGACTAAAGGCTACCCACCTTTCTTGGTGAAAAACTGGTTTACAGATTGACACTCTTTCTTGTCTGTCCTCTCTCTCTTTTCTCGCTTTCCGTTTTTGAAAACCAGATTGTCTTTTACTATGCATCACTAAGGTCTATGTGTTTATGGCCGCGCGACTGACTGTACATAAACACGTCACTGATGATTAAGAACTACCTAAAATGACAGAAACCATCTTAGGGGGAAAATTATTTGGCATGTACTTAGAGTTTTTAGTTTGGCTCATGTGCCATCCACTAACATGGAGGGGGAGGGGTTTATGATCTATACTGCAGCCAGCCACCAGGGGGCGATCCAGAGCGGTCATGTCGTCCATCTTTATATACAGTCTATGGTTAGAAGCAGTTGAGCATGGAGGAGGGCTATAGTGTGTTCCCGACACGTCATCAACCCGGAAGTCGGCCATATTGGCGATACTGAACGTAAACAATGCCACTGAACCGAACGGAACTAGCAAACTTTTGCTGATTATTTCTGCTAAAAATGGTCAATTACTGTCGTGTTTTAGGCCGTACTAATCGGTCGGAGCGGGAAGAACATTTGAAGTGTTGTATACTGCCAAAAGTAGTAACAAATCAAGGAGAAGAGTGCAAAACATTGTCTGAGGAAAGAAGGCGTTTGTGTTTAGCCAAACTGAACCAGGATTTCAAGGCCAAGAATCTTGACAACATTCGCGTTTGTTATTTCTTGTCAGCTAGGTGAAATATTAGGCTACTCTCTTAACAAGTTTTGCAGTGTAAGTATACTCTCATATTGATGTTACGTTGCTGTTTGTTATTTCTTGGCTAAAAATCAGATTCTAATCTCATTTCTTAACCTTCTCCAATAGTACAAGACTTGCATATTTTCTGTAAAATGTTACTGAAATTTAGTTAATGGTGCTATATTTATTATTACTGTATTCTAGGTAGAAGATCGAACCTGTATACAGATTGGGTGCCGGGCATTAATATGAACGGAAAACAAGGACCACGATCACCTGAGGACTCACTAACGTCAAGCTACTAACGTCGTGTGAATCGAACCTAGCAGAAACAAGGACGCTGCTGCCCATTCTTTGCTTCTTTTTTTCATGTTTTAGACATAATAAATTGGGAGAAATTAGTCTTGAGTGGTGTATTAACCGTGCATGGATTGCAGTATGGGGAGAACGCAACAAAACGATGACAGCTATGCTCAATCCAAAATAAAGTAGGACTGGTAAGAAGAAAGGGACCTAACAGGAAAGAACAAGTAGCAATGAGCAGGCTGAGAATTGGACACACCAACCTTGACAGTATTTTCTCATTATGAGAAAACATCCAACAGGTAATCAAGTGTCAAGTGGAGCATTTTTCTAGTAACATGCAAAAGCTGTACAGACAAAAGACAAGTAATAAGCAAACAATTACAGAAAACAGGGCAAGTAGAGGGCAGCGTAAAACCTATGTTAGAGTGGGGAGTGTATTAAATGGCTATTTGGTTTTATTAGAGCTACTAGACTAATAACAATTTAATGATAGATTGGACGGTGAGGAAGCCTATGTCCAGAAGGAGGCAGTAAGGATACCAACTGCCAAAAAACCTCAAGAGAGAAGAAGGTTGAGGGCTGAGCCGCAGTGAGCTTCTGTCTACAGGAAATGACGACAGTCAGACGTTGAAGGGGGTTGCCTAGAAGAGGAGGTATCCGGTTCTGCGGTTCACACTTGACGGAGCCGAGTGGTGGGTTAGGCACTGCGCGAGCCCTCGGAGTTGTGTAATCTCGCTTTAAAACAATCGAAATTTAAGCTGGCTTCATTTTATCGGCGTATGTCAAATTACCTGTCGATGTTGTCGTGGAACGTATTGGTTAACGGTAACGGTAAACCGCTGCTCACCCTGCGTCAACATAACAATGAGGATTGTTTTTACATGAAAAAACGGCAGTGTATACGTTAACCGTGGTCAGAGGGTTCGCAGGGTTCACACCTCAATGAACACAATTTATGATCTCTTGTACATCTTTATTTCTACGTTCCGGGCTTCGGCATACATTAAATACACCAAGCATCGTTTTATTCCCCATATATGCCCAAGTTTATTCGTTGTTTCCCCTCGTATTCGCACAATAATCACCCGCGGAAACACCATAGTAGGCGGCGGTGTGTTGAAAAAGTTGAGATTTTATTATTACACACTGCCAGGTTTTGGATGGGATTCATCCCGAATTTGCCACCTGACACCAAGTATTCATAAGAGATCTTTCATCGGGTCATAATGCATATGTATGTTTGCCGAGAGAAAGAAATATCAAATTTCAGATTTGTCCTCATTGAGTTTGGTGTCACACGCAAAACAGGACGGCGTGTATCCGAGCTAAGCTAACTGACAGATGGCGAACTTGTTTTTCGTTAACTTAACACTTGACTCGTTAACGTAACTAACCACATTTCAAGTAACGTTGGTCACATTATTGTTTGTCGAAGTGGACATGAACAAGGGGCGCTCGGTTTTTGCAAAATGGGAACACAAGGCTCGCGCCTGCTCCACCATTTCAGCACACCCTGTCAGACTGCCACTAATGTTTGCCAATTTTATACACGCAGTTGTAATTAATGATAAAACCATGTAAACACAATACCTTGATACTTTGCATCAATTTCTCGTAGCAGAGAAACATTTCTTTGTATGTCCAAAGGCAGGGACTCCACACATTCCAGATAATCCTCCACATAGTTGACCAGTTGTTGCGACTTTTCGGCATTTGGATAATGATGGCCTAACATCGTCTCTACGATGCATAGATGCACTACAAGAATGTAGAGGAAATAAGAAAAATATACTGTTAAAATCAAATGCTTGGCGACTTTGCAGCTTGTAGGGCAGTCCCAGGCAGCAGTTCACTTCAAACAAAACTCAAACCACTGCGCATGCGGGAGTATTTTCCTTTTACGGTATTGTACAGTTCCTTCTCATTTGTCGTCACCAAAGGTGGGGCCAGTAGGGATTGCTGCATCGGGATTGGCAGAGAGGGACCTCATTATCATAACACTTTCCCGGGAAATTAAACCAATGGGGAAATTGCAAACCCAGAGCTGCCATAATAGATGGAGACCAAATTGGACTTTGTGTTTTTGTTTCATGTTTAAGCAGAGCAGCAACTAGGTTAAAGGCCCAAGTGATCCCTTTTTGACCATATCAATTTGAGGTCTATTATACATACAGTATATTTTGTACACGAAATGGGCCTAAAATATCAGATAAAAATATCAGAAGAGTAAATTCTCTATATGTCTTAATGGAGTATTCTAGCGATTTATTACTTCACTTCTATAACGTTGAGAGACACATTTTCAAAAAGAAAATGGTCCAAAAAAAAAAAAAGGTCAAAATCGAAGCAGCAGAGGCTGAGATATTGTGACTTTTAGTCCCGAGCATGGATTAAGCTCCAAAAAACCTCGATTGTGCGCTTCCCATAATGCAACTGGATGGTGCCTTTCATTAGTTTTCTCTTTGCCTGGTAAATATCCATGTTTTTAAAAAAGGGAGTTATATTGAATACACTTTTGGAAGTCACAAGCCAAATTCACTGTAACTCCCTGATGTCATCAAGGGCAATGAACATCGCCCAGATGGAACCTTTTGAAAAAGTGCAGAGTCACACCAACCCTATTACCAGTGATTCACATTTACATTTAGTCATTTAGCAGATTGCAGAAGAGCATCGCCTTGAACTTGATGTGGACAACAATAGGGAGCCATATACTAATACTAAAACTACTACAACTATGCTACTATAACTTGCACTACTATTACACTGCTACTACCACTACTACAACTATTACTATTATACAACTACTATAACTAATAGTGTCATGAGTACTAAAGAAAGTATTAAGTACTAATATTACACCACTAGTACTCCAACTACAAAGGCTACTACTCTAACATGTACAACGACTATTAGGCTGCAATAACAACTATGACCACTGATACTAATACTATAACTACCACCAGTGGCGGCTGGTGATAGTTTTTTGGGGGGTGCTTTATTTTTATTTTGTTTTTTGGGGGGGGGGCAAATAAATACAAAGTAGTAGCAAGAAGCATATTGACTAAATTCAAGCATTAAAGAGAAACAGTGTCTGCACTTTTATCTTTCTACACATTCATTTCCCACATATAATTGAATGAGAAAAGGAAAAACAAAAGAAAACAGCAACAACAGACTAGCATGTTGACTACTTGAACATAAATGTTGCTCTCCTTTCTTTTTTGCCAGCAAATTTCTCAATGACTCTGATTAAAGTCAGTCATCTCAGTTACAAGTCTCTTTTCCATGAACAGCAATGCCAGGGCATTCAGCCTCTCCTGGGTCATGTTTTTTTTGAGAAAAGTTTTTATTCTTTTCAAGGTTGAGAACACTGAACCCCAAAAATGCTCCCAAAGTTGCACCTTTGGTTTGTGAATGTTCTCATATGTAAGTCGCTTTGGATAAAAGCGTCTGCTAAATGACTAAATGTAAATGTAAAAGACAGGGAAAGCAAAAAAAGACTTTGCTAACATCACATCCAGCCAGCCACCTCCGTTTCTCATAACAAGCGTGGGTAAAGCTCCGAGTGTAACTTTAGCTTTGTCCTCTGTCACTGGCCTGCTGTTGGATTTTGGTACATCGGGTTGGTCCGGTCCGAGATCCGTTATCCCTTTTTTTCTCCCAGCGAACGCCTTGTAATTGTTAATCAATTACAGAATTTGGTGTAACTCTTGCAGTAGTGGCCAAGAGTGTGAAGTTGAATGACGGTGACGAGAACCAGTCAGATTGGATAAAATAACCCATGAAACCGCATGAAACATATTGAAAAACATATATAATAGTTAACCGATTAAATGCTGAGGGCCATACCACCAGCCGGCACATTTTATGAGTAAACTTTTATTTTATATTTTAATATAATTTTTGTATACATTTGCCCTCTACAAGCCGCCACTGACTACTTCTACTGTAGCTAGTATAACTGCTACCACCCCAACCACTATTATTACCAGTGGTAATAATATTATTAGAACTACCAGTATTACTACTTCTACTACTACTATAATTACTACTACCTAACTACTATTATTACTACTATTATTTTACTATAAATACTACAACTACTGCTATCACGACTATGACAGTTCTACTATTACTATTACTGCTACGAATTTAAATGGTAAATGGACTGTACTTGTATAGTGCCTTTCTAGTCTTGTGACTACTCAAAGCGCTTTCACACTACATGTGACATTCACCCCATTCACACAATGATGGCAGGAGCTAACTGCCCATTAGTACAAAGTAATCAAATCATTCTCAGCCTCGGGAGCAATTTGGGGTTCAGTATCTTGCTCAAGGACACTTTGTGGGCTAGGGGAAACCGGGATCGAACCACCGACCTTCCGATTGGTGGACGACCTGCTCTGCCAAAAAGCCACAGCCCCCCCACTACTGCTACTGCTACTATTACCACTTCTAGTATTACTGCTATTTCTACGACCATAATTATAATTGCTGCCACCACTACTGCTGCCTCTAGGACTATTTGTACTGGTGCTATTAGTACTTCTTGTAGCTGGGAGTATGTATTCCCGTGCATACAAGGCCTAAAGCCACTTACTTCACTAAAATGTATGTTATGTTGGTAGTTGAGATGTGGCCATGGTAAATGTAGTCCTAAATAACAGGGGGGGGAATCACATGAACAAGCCAACAAGGCAGGTCTGGTGTGTGTGTGGTCAGTCCAGAGATTAGCAGAGGTTTCGTTTCATTCTGGTGAAAAATAACATGCGACCTTTCATTCCAGTTTTAGGCAGTGGGTTCCCTCCCTGCTGTCACATTACTTTCGTTTCCTGAGTATTGATATCAGTTGACAAATTTAAAAGAATCATTAGCACCAACACTAACGCCAGTTACTGCTTTCAAAATAAAATCGCTACAGCTCACTACAGTGTCTCTTCAAAATACTTGACTCATCACACCTTACTCCAGAGATTATGGTAATAATTTGGTCATTCTCATTCATCATCTCTATTTATTATAGGTTAGGCTATTCTTATGTTCCTACTCATGTAACACAACTAACTGGTTAAAATTCCCACTTGACCAAGGAGATGTCTTGAAAAATAAAAGCCAGATTTGAATTCAATTCAATTGTATTTATATAGCCCAATATCACAAATCACAATTTGCCCCAAAGGGCTTTACGATCTGTGCAACATGTGACACCCTTAGACCCTCAATTCAAATAAGGAAAAACTACCCAAAAAAACATTTTAACAGGGGGAAAAACTTCAGGAAGAGCAACATAGGAAGGATCCCTCTCCCAGGACAGGCAGACATGCAATAGATGTTGTGTGTACAGAATAGACTCACAACAGAAGATCATAGCATATACAATTATAATGACAAAATGTAGGTTGTAAACCATAAGTGTAGTGGACAGATCTAGAAATCATTGTACTCACAATTATGATGAAAATTATGAAATTTTAGCATATATAATTACTATGAGAAGTGTAGATTGTAAAACATAAGGGAAGAGAATGGATCTGAGCCACACCACCTCCCTTCCACCATAGACACAGTAACACTGTTCCAGCAATCACAGATCCAGATTCTACAGCTCCGGGTACAGAAATACCTGCTGAAAGTGATAATAAGAGACACGAGAAAGCACAAAAGTACAGTAGAAAGAAGATATTGAGTTAGGAACATGCATTTATGGGATAAAAATGCATATGGATGGAGAGGGAGAGGAGAAAGGTTCATCATGGGAAGTCTCCCTGCAGTCTAGCATAGGTGCTCATATGTGGAGGTGGTGTCTGCCTCCCGAACCCAAACTGAGATCTGATTCAACAGGAGAGGAGCTTGAAAGCTGAACGCTCTGGCACCCATTCTACTTTTGGAGACTCTAGGAACAACAAGTAACCCTGCATTCCGACACCGCAGTGTTCTAGTGGGGTAACAAGGAACTATGAGTTCTTTAAGATACGATGGTGCCTGAACAATAAGAGTTTTGTTGGTGAGGAGGGGGATTTTAAATTCTATTCTGGATTTTACAGGCAGCCAGTGCAGAGAAGCTAATATTGGAAAAATATGATCTCTTTTCCTAGTTCTTGTCAGTACATGTGCAGCAGCATTCTAGATCAACTGGAGAATCTTAAAGGACTTTTTTGAGCAGCCAGGAAGGCATAAGGAATTGCAGTAATCCAGCCTAGAAGTAATAAATGCATGGAGTAGTTTTTCTGCATGATTTTGAGACAGGATGTGCCTGATTTTTGCAATGTTACGTAGGTGAAAAAGGCTATTTGTTTAATGTGGGAGTTAAAGGATAAATCCTGATCAAAGATAACTCAGAGGTTCCTTACGGTGGTGCTGGAGGGCAGGGCAATGCCATCTAGATTAATCATATCTCCTGATTATGTATCTCAGAGGTGTTTGGGGCCAAGTACAATAACTTCAGGTTAACATCATAAAATGTCAGCTGATTGAGGTTTTTATGTCCTTAAGGCATGCTTGAAGTTTAGCTAACTGATTAGCTTCATCTGCCTTGATAATTGGATATCATCTGCATGACAATGGAAGCATATATAATGTAAATAGAATTGGTCCAAGCACAGGACCTTGCAGAACTCTGTGACAAACTTTGCTTGCTCAGAGGATTTATTGTTAACATGTACAAACTGAGATCGATCTGATAGATTTAAACCAGCTTAGTGCGGTTCCTTTAATGCCAATTAAATGTTCAAGTCTTTGTAATAGGATGCAATGGTCAATGCTCACTAAGATCCAACAAGACAAGTCCATTGTCTGATGCAATTAAAAGGTCATTTGTAATCTTCACCAGTGCTATCTCTGTGCTATGATGCACTTAAAATCCTGACTGAAAATCCTCAAATATACTATTGTTATGTAGAAAGTCACATAACTGATTGGCTACTGTTTTCTCAAGGAACTTAGAGATAAAGGGAAGGTTAGATATAGGTCTACAGTTGACTAAAACCACTGGCTCAAGAGTGGGTTTTTTAAGAAGCGGTATAATTACATTAAACATTTATAGATATATAAGATAGATTGGTATTAATTGAGGGCAGGATGTGATTAATGTTTCCTCTAATAGTTAAAATGTTATCATTAAAGAAGCGCATGAAGTCGTTTCTACTGTGGGCTGTAGGTATACATGGCTCAATGGAGCTGTGGATCTCTGTTATCCTGGCTTCAGTGCTGAAAAGAAACCTGGGGTTGTTCTTATTTTCCTCTATTAATGATGAGTATTAGGTTGCTCTCGCATTCGGAGGGCTTTCCTATATATTTTAAGACTATTTTGCCAGGCTAAACAAGATTCTCCCAGATTGTTGGAATGCCATTTCCTTTCAGGTTGTTTTTGTGCTTTAATTTGCAGATTTGCAGGTTATACGATGGAGCTAACCTTCTTTGTTGTCCACTCAGAAAACCCACCAAAACCTCTCTATATATTACAATTTGAGTTTGCAATGTACAATTTGAATGAATTGGCAAAAACATATGGCCCCTTTAAGATACAAATTAGGCAGCACTTGTAATGTTATTTTGTTTTAGCCCTTAAGTTCCTTAATCCATGCAGAAAACCCATTAAAAAATGTTTATATATTACTGTCCATCCATATATCCATTCATTTACCACAAAGTTGGGAAAACCCTACCTAAAAACTGAATAACAAATCTCCAAAATCCTATTAATCACATTCATTTCTTAAAATAAAACATTTTTTTCCTACAAAATATGAAATTGATATGAAGAATATCATAATATATAAAAATGCATAGTTTTTTACTTAGATGTATGATGATAGATATATATATGTATACAAATGTATTACGAATACGACATTTTTTAGCCCATTTGGCTCACCTTTGTAACTTATATTTGCTGCAAGTTTACTTTTACGATTAGGGATGCTTTTATTTTTTTAATGAAACTCTTCCGGTATTGTTCTGTGCCTCCAGCAGCTTGACGCGACTGCTGTTAATTTATCAGTGGAGACGCAGCGCTGTTGTTGAACATTGAACTAGTGTCAGAAGACGCGCAGCAGAAACCTGTCACCATGAAGAGGACTGTTGTGTTCATTTTTATAGCCTTCTGTGCTGCCTCAGGTAAGTCACTTTGTATTTCGACGAGTTAGTCAAAATAACAAACAAAAACATTCGGTAAAGTTGTTTTTTTAGCACTTTAGTGAATGACTCAGTTTGTACAAAAACAGTTTTGCTCCAGTACATTAATAGGCTAAGTATTTTATAACAAAACAGAATTGTCCTGCTACACTTTGACTTATGTCAAAACTAGGATGCTCTAAATTATTGTAACCTATGCAGCCTTTATGCTTTTATATGGTTATCAGAAAGTCTTTGCATGCTTTCTTTATTCAGTGTATAAATGAGGCATTTGATGTTTTCATGAGACCTCACTGTGACTTCCTGGATAGTTTAGGGAACAGAAATTTCCGCAGTCTTTCCATAGTGTAACAGGTCTGAGTCAAATGTCTGCTGACAGAAGAGGGCTGTGTGATTTTAGGGTTGAAGGCCAAACTCCAGTGTTGAAAACAGCAGTGAATATTGGCATTTTGAAGTTTTAAGCCACTTGAGCAAGTTGCCATTGGCTTGCTTTGGGAGTACAATTATTAGTAAGTATGAAGTAAGTAAGTAACTTAATATATATAAGTGCAGAGGCAAATTAATTACTCTAAAATAGATAGTAAATCATGTGGTCTAGAAATACTTATTTTGTAGAAATATTGATTTGTGTTGACTTTACTGGTTTACTTAATGCTGACCACTGACTGGAGGTCATAGTTTGTATTTACTCTTTTATGCCGAACCCTAACCCTAATCCCCCATAAATCTGCCTGGGTCAAGATGAACACAATCAGTAAAATGAAAGTGGCACTTTTTTAAAGTCAACCATTTGTGGTTAAAGCCCAGTCACCTGTTCTATCTGAATCCTAAAATAGGACATTTCAATAACCCCGGCCTGAACCTGCAGATAAGCTGTGTACTGAAAACATGTGTACTTAAATATGGCAACATCAGCTGATGTCAACATGAAAAACAGTCACACTTATCAAACCATGTCAGTCTGCTAGTTTTACTATATTTGTTTAAAAGACTAAGCTGTTTTATCTCATTATTTTGGCTTGAGAGTCCGCAAATTAGGCTATCATCATTTCAGCAGCAGCAGTAAGCTATTTTTAGAGTGAAAGCTAATTATCCCCACTGTACACTACGTGCCCAGCACCAAACACCAGAGAGACAAAGTTAGCCAGTAGCTGGTGAAGAACATCGCACAGCTAAAAAGGCATGTGTTTTTTATCAGTAGCTGGTGAAGACAAAAACTAGGCTAAAAGGAGAAAATGGTTCTTATGTTCATCAGGTGGCACAATTCCAAATCTGGAGTTGATCTGATGATAAGTCTGAGAATGTTGCTGTGAGCCTGCTAGATGTGTCAATAGGCAATTGCTTGCTAATGTGTTAGCCATTAAAACTTTATTTTAGCAGATAATATGTCAGCTGTTGTGTTGTGAAAAATCAGCTAGTGCAGGTTTAAGTAGAACATAACTATGTTGGGAAGTAGTTTATGTATGAATATTGAAAGTGATTTGTTTCTCCCTTTCTGTCTTTTTGCCTGAAGTGCTGTCATTGGCTGAAGATGAAAAGAAATCCAAGCCTTCTGTAACCGTGTCCCCTGCGGAGGAGTTTAGCTCCACACAGACATCTACGAGCAATTCTACAACCCCCACGTCCCTCAAGCCCACAACCACCACTGCTACCACCGCCAAGCCCAAAACCACCACCATCAAGCCCACAACCACCACTGCTACCACCGCCAAGCCCAAAACCACCACCGCCAAGCCCACAACCACCACCGCCAAGCCCACAACCCCACCTCCTCCTTCACCTACTCCCCCCACTAACTTGACTGTAGGAAATTATAACCTAACGACAGACAAAAAAGTGATTTGCTTGATGGCTCAGATGGCGCTACAGATCCGACTGGCAACACCAAAGGTACATTTCACCAGTCACAATAGACACAGTCCCAGGGCCCCAGAAAAGATAGTTCAAAGGTCTAGCAATTTTTTGAGCATATTCTAATCTTAAAGTTGCATTTAGGGATTTATTAAAAGATTTAGATATGTGTTAACATGGATAGCACGAGCCTCTGACTCAGCTTTCAGCAATGCATTGTCAGGATCCTATTTTCAGGAAAATGTTTTCATGCAAGTTTTGATTTCCTCATTGTGGTGCTTTTGATGATTGTGGAAGGTTAGATGTGTGTCATCTGTGTGTCATATGACAATTGCTAGTCCTACATGATAAGATAATGGTGTTTCTCTAAAGAAACATTGCATCTGCCATGATAACTTCTAAAACATTCTGATACAAGGTGATTTCTTTCTGTTTATCTTTCAGACCAACGGAACCTTCGTTGTTCAGCCACAGTTGACCAAAGCAGAAGGAGGTTGTCAGGAAACCGAGGCCAACCTTACCCTTGTCTTCAAAGAGGGCTTCATCAACTTCATGTTCAACAAGGTACTTTTGATTTCCTAGATTTGTCAACTGGCGATAAGGGAGGCAATGAGATCAGTCCTTGTTTTTGCAGTAACTTATCTTTGACCTCGTCACACTGATTTAGCATTATAATAAAATAAAACAATTAAATTCTGTGAAATTAACGCAGTCTTGTGATGAATAATACATTGTTGGACTGGTAACTTCATATAGGAACTGGAATCAGGAGGAGAATTATTAAAAAAGGGAAGTTTAGTTGACAAGCCTGCTCTAAAAGCATGTGACACGGAAACTGCCCCACACTACCTCACTCTACAATCACTTGTGTGATAAATTTGGGGGTTTTCTAAGTGACGTTCCAGATGAACAGGTTGTCAGTGTTAAAGGTGCTTGGTGAAGCATAACAAAAATGTACCATTGTCAAGTTAACTAAATAACCAAGGTATAATTACATTAACAAATACAGTTTGGGAACTTTTATCTCATGCAAATTATATTTGCAAATGCTCAGCAACGACAGCTGGTGCAGTAACTGAGGTCCACAAAAGAAAGGGTAAGGGTTGTATAGTACAGTATTTTACTGAATATGAATCCATTGTCAAATCTGCTGTAGGGCTGCAACTAATGATTGTTTTCACTATTGATTAAAACTGCTGATTATTTTCTTGATTAATCAATTAATCATTTTTTTAAAAAATGTCTTATTTTAAAATGTGAAAAAATGCCCACCACAGTGTTTTAGAATCCAGGGTGACGTCTTCAAATGTCTTGTTTTGTTCAACTAACAGTCCAAAAACCAAAGATATTCAGTTTACAGAGATATAAAACAGAGAAAAGCAGAAAATCATTACAATGGAAGAGCAGAAACTAGTGAATATTTGGCCCTTTTGCTTGAAAAATGACTGAAACTTATGACACACTGATTCATTTTCTATCAACTATATAATGACTCAAATAATCGCGTCAGCTCTAATCTGCTGATTGAGTCTGAATCCTTTCAAAACCTTT
Source organism: Coreoperca whiteheadi (assembly GCA_011952105.1). Classification (NCBI taxonomy): domain Eukaryota; kingdom Metazoa; phylum Chordata; class Actinopteri; order Centrarchiformes; family Sinipercidae; genus Coreoperca; species Coreoperca whiteheadi. Next base: position 1,067,836 of record CM022475.1, on the reverse strand, counting down.
ATTGAAGCTATTTAGCTTTAGCTCTAAACAATTGTAAGTAACAAAAGTTGTTAACAACTTATAAACGGAAAGTCAAAGATTGACATTCAAAGAACAACAACAACAAAAAACTGTGTCCGACCGATTACATATCTGTAGTTCAACAACTACCTAAACGTTCTTTTCATCGTTTCAACCCTACTGTGAACACATAATTTTAAAATATAATATGTGAATATGTCAATTTCAATTCAATTCAATGTATTTATATTGCGTCAATTCATAACAGAAGTTACCTCATTGCACTTTTCCTATAGAGCACGTCTAGACCATAATCTTTATAATATTATTTACAGAGAGCCAACAGCCATGAGCAAGCACTTGGCAACAGTGGCAAGGAAAAACTCCCTTTTAAGAGGCAGAAACCTCAAACTGAACCAGACTCAGGGTGGGCGGCCATCTGCAGAGAGAGAGCAGGAGGAAAGAGCACAATGCAAATTCCACATAGAATGTAAAACAATATATATACTGTATATGTAATGGTACTGGTAATATTAATATTAATAAAATAATAATAGGAATAATAATGATATGAATAATAGTAAGACTAGTAATAATAATTGTAGTAGTGGGTGTTGAGCAGGAACAGGGGGGCAGCAGGTGGCCTGCAATCACAGATCCAGACTCTGCAGTTCCAGAAGCAGAAATACCTGCTGAAAGCGACAGAAGGAGAGAGGAGAGAGACAAGAAGGCACAAAACTACAGGAGAGAAATGATGTCAAATTAGTAACATGCATTAATGGGATAAGAATGCATACAGATGGAGAGGGAGAGGAGGAGAGAGGAAAGAGGGGCATCATGGGAAGTCTCCCAGCACTCTAGGCTTATAGCAGCATAACTTAATTATAGTAAGGATTTAAAATGCTCATTAAATACCCATCACCACTGGATAACAATCTTGGTGAAAACCAATTTTCTTTTATTTCCTCAGAGCAATGAATATGTCGTCGTCGATGCTCTGTCTTTCGTCCTCTCCTACCCCTTCAGCAAAGGAGGTAAGTAGGGAATTTTAATGTATTCCATATTTACTGCCATTTTATCGATTAAACTTTAGACTCTTCTAATTGGGTCACTGCATGTGCACATATTTCAGCTGCAGGTGGGGGCTGCACAAAATGGGCAAATATTGACAGTGATAAGAAGCATTCAGAGCCAAAAACTTCCTTGTTTGCGTGTGTGTCTGTTCAACTATGTATAGATATAATTTGTGGAATTTTTGTTAAGCATGTGAGGCCAGTAACGACCAGCCTACTTTCAGTGCAATGCAGTCTAACAAGTTTGGTTCCATATCTGATCATCAGCATTTGTTTTTATGGGCAAAGTCATTATGCCCTGAAAGAACGTTAGCATTTCTTTGTGTCACTGTTCCAGGTAATGAAAAGTACACTGCCAACAACAACTCAGTACATCTCTTCACTGCAAAGGTCGGACACTCCTACTCCTGCAAGGCTGAATCAGTTTACATGGGGAATGGACTGTACCTGGATGTCAATCAAGACAGGATGCAGGCCTTCAATCTGACTAAGAGCAACGACTTTGGCTCTCGTAAGTGTCTTCATGAAGAAAGATTCATCAGGGAGCATTTTTGGCTCAATGACAACTTCTCATCAATACATGTGGCTGTCTCTTTAATGCATGGTTAGATCTATTAATGTAAGTAAGAAGTAATCGTTTTACAATGTTCTGCAAAACCACAATGTAAAAATACTGACATTCAAAATTATATTTAAGTAAAAGTGTAGACATTTTATCAGCAATGTATATAAAGTATCAAAAGAAAAAGTACTCATTATCTAAAATGGTTCCTTTCACATTATCATAATAATATATGTATATATCATACAATATATTATTATACAGTATATCATAAAGAACACTTGTACAATGTAATTGTATTGTGTAGTTTAAAATAAAACCATACATCTTTTTTTTTAAACTTAAATCTGCAAGGTAACTAGTTACCACAGTTCTAAAAAACCTAAAATAGAAATACTCAAGTAAAGTATATGTACCTCAAAAATGTACTTGAGTACAATACTTGAATACATTTATTTATTAATAAATGTATCAGTTCCCCTAATAAATATCAGTCATTAATTACAATTGATGACAATTTTAAATATGAGCGATTTCTAAATGTTTCTAAATCACTAAATAAATAGAAAAACTAGTTAGCATGAGTACTGGTAGCAGCCATAGCTCAAAAGAAAAGAACAATCTACAGCACTAGACATATTTATGGTCAACACTAACCACAAAGCAGCAAGAAAGTGCTGATCTCCCTGACTGCCATCCAAATTACTGAGGTCTTAAGATTATTTACTGATATCATAGTACAACAATGATTATAATGTCTTCATATGAAGTGTCAAATTAGGGCTATGTAAGCACTACATTTTCAAAGTGATGTCTCTGACCAAGATGTAGAATTTCAAGTTGGATCAATCAACTGAAATGTTTGTGCTGATTGTGACACAATCTCACAGTTATTGTACTGAGAGACATTTTTTTGAACATGCCTTCAAATCATAGATGGTCAAAATTCAGTGGAACACATGGGAGCATATTCAAATAAATGTCACACATTTCACACAAGTGAAACCAATCAGTGTCACCCGTTATGATCTTCCTTACATATGATTCATGTAAAAATCTCATTTAAAAAATCTGTTAACAGTTTATGCTTGAATTATTGGACTTTGTCCTTACAGCATGAAGGCCTGGGATCTAATCTCATCATCATAATTATCCACAGTTGTGGAAAGTTACTAAGTACATTTACTCAAGTTCTGTACCTAAGCATAATTAGTTGTACTTTACTAGTATTTTCATTTTAAGCTACTTCCAATACATTTCAGCTGTAAATATTTACGTATTTACTCCAGTACATTTATCTGACAGCTATAGTTAGCCTACTTTGCTGAATAATATTTTACAAACCAAATATATGATCATCTTATAAAAATCCATTGCATTTTTATATATTAAACTACCCAAAAGTATATTAGCGGTCAAAATTAGCTTCACCTTCACCAGCTACTACAGTAAAATACTAATTACTAATCAATGCATCAATAATAATCATTACTGAGGTCTCTAATAACAGTTTAGTTACATGGGTGTCAGTTGAGTATAGAGAGTTGTGCACGTTATGTTGAACATTGCGTTAAAATGCTCAGTGGTAGATTTTTTGTACCAATAATACATAAGTGTCACGATCTTGATAGACTAGCATCTAACTTGTCATGTTTAAGAGTTGTGAAGGGTACATACACAATTGCGCACAGTATGTACTTTTAAATAATTTAGTAGTAGTTTTTAGTGTAAAGCAACCACAAAAAATATTGATATTTGTTTTGCAGTGGATAGGCTTCTAATTTTGTTGCGCAATTTGTAGGCACAACAATTTTTATGCAGGCTGCATGCTGAAGCAAATGCTGTGATTTAATGGAGTAAAGAAATCTTTGCTTGTAAAATGTCACCTTTCAAATTAAGCTAATGATTGATGACTTCAGTAGTTTACTGACATTTGCACTTCTTAATACAACAAATGATAGGTTACATGTGAATTTTGGATTTTAGATGCATGCAATTTAGTATTTCATAGGGTTTAATAAATGGGGTCCATGATTGACTGGGTTTTATTAGCTGTCAGAAGTAAATCTGATACATGTGTGTGTGAATGCGTGTGTGTGTGTGTGTTTTCCAGCTGACCCCTGTCCTGCTGACAAGCCTGACTACCGCATTGCCATTGCAGTGGGAGTCACGTTGCTGGTGCTCATTGTCATCGTGGTGGTTGTCTACCTGCTGGGCCGCAGGAAGAGGGCTGATGGCTACCAGTCTCTGTGAGGGAGGCTGGGCAGAGGTCACTCCCATTATAAACCAAAGTCAGTGAGGCTGTGATCTTTCTCTAAAGGGCACTTCCACTAAAGCCTAACCTGCCATTTTGTCTGTCTTTTTTATGTCTTGGTTTACCTAATTTACTGTTAAATAGAGGTCCCAGTTATAGAGGCTGGAGTGTGCCACTGGAATAATTGTAGACTTTAGAAGTGTTTTGACTGTAAGCAATTCATAAATTGGTCCATTTAAAATGCTATTATAAATAATCAAATCAGCCCTTAAATGTTGTATTGATAAATTCAAAGTAAAAAAAATATAATTCAATTTGCAGATTAATCCCTCTATTCTGTCTATAAATGCTGAGTTAATAATTGCATTATTGGCCAACTATTATATGTTGGCAGGATACTGACCAATTAGAGCTGTATCTTGGGACACTAAATATGATGATGTTGATAATGACATGTCTATACAGACGGTAAAAACTGACCAAAATGTCCCATTAGAATCAGTTCAGGTTGTTTTTCCCCATAGACAGCCAGTGTATTAGTGGTAAGTACTGTCATAATTATGGCATCTTATATTTAGTTTTTGACAGGAGGCTACCATTGGTTCTTTTTATCAGTCTAAACCCACATTACACTCTCACTGAGCAGTGGATACATGAAGTAAAATAAATTTAAGTCAGATTTTACCATGTGTTCTATCCAAATTATATACAGCTTGTCTCATAAACTGATAAACTTCATTTACATTTTTCTTAATTTTTTTAGGATTGTGTGTTTTAATGTTTTGTTATTAATATGAATCAAATCTTGTGTATTCATTCATCCAGGGATTTTGTTTTTAAATAGAAGGAAAGTAATCCAATCGCTAATTTTACAGGTGATTATACTGAGTGTGTTTGCATCATTAATAACTACAAAAGGAAAATAATAAGGATGTTTGTAAGGGATTAGTTCTACCTGGTCAACAATAATTGCACTGATTACTGATTACCAACTGATTACCTTTGTCTTTTTCATTCTATATGTAGCTGATGCTGTTTTCATAAAAATGCAGGGATGGACCATCCATGTGGGTCAGTAATTAGTCTAGTCTGATCCTGATTAAGATGGTTAACGGTTTACACATTAACATCACATCTCAGGAGTCCATGTCTCCTCCCCCGCCAAGTCTACTCTATACTTCCTTAAAGGAAGTTCGAAATTTTGGGAAATGCGTTCATTCGCTTTTTAGTTGTTTCCCCTGTTTCCAGTTTAATGCTAAGCTAACTGTCTCCTGGCTCTAGCTGCACATATAATGAACAGATATGAGAGTGGTATGGAACTTCTCATCTAGCTCGCATCCTGAAAGCACATAAGTGTATTTCCTAAAATGTCGAACCGGTCCTTTAAATATGCAAAACTGACAGACTGATTGGGTTGTGCATTAATTGCACCTAAGTGGACATAACAAAGAAACATTATACTGTTGAGAAAACAATCCCACCAAAATTTACATTTAGTAGCTGGTCTGAAGCTTTCAATCATGTCGCATTTTTTCTAATCCCTAAATCATGTTAGAGTGTCAGTTCACCCAAATTCTAAAGAGACATTTTTTTCTCTCACACCTCTGGTAGTATCTGGCAGTGGTTTCAGTTCTGAAACTTCTCCTGCCACGTTAATACAATGAAGGTGAATGGAATTTAATTTTGTCTTTCTCAAAGCATTGAAAAATGACATCTGAAAACTGAGTAGTGACTCCTATTTCGAGAATCCATGTCCTGGTTACCCAGAATAATCCGCAGATGTAACTGTAATCCGTTTTCATACAGCTTCAAATGGAAAGTGGTTCTGGTGAAAACTGTTGTCAAGACTCTCTGTAGGCTTTCAGAGTAACCAGGACATTGTTTCTGGAAAAACAAGCTGCTGATGAGTTTTTCAAAAGTAATTTTTCAATGCTGTGTCCCTCCATTGTTTTGGGGTGGAAGCAAAAATCTCAAAGACAGATATCTCAAAACCTAGACAAATAAAACCAAAACTAACATAGTTAGATACCACCAGAGGTAGGTGAGGAAATGGTGTGTTTTTTTTTATTTGTGTGAACTGAACCTCTAAGTAATCTGAAAAGTAAGCTAGATTTACCTTTAGTAATACTCGGTGTGCTTGTGTTGATATAATAAAAAGTGGCACGGCAGGCGGAGCAGGCTGTGTGGATGTGATGTTATCAATTCAGCCCGTCCCTGCTACAATGTCTATCAGCTTCTGCAGTAGTTTTTGTAGTAGTTGTAAAATTGTACAGTAATTGAATTGGCGGGTCAGACCGGCTGCAGTTCCAGAATTCAGCCATCAGGTGATGCTGTGAAGTAAGGAAGTGAACAGAAATAAGGGCTCATGCAATGTGTACACTTGTCCACGGTGTGTGTGCACTTTTACCTGTTGTTAACTTCCAATAAAGATGGATGTATTTCTAAATGTTTGTGTTTGATCTGCAGCCTCCACAGCTGATGTGTGATTTGTCTTTAGTAGTCAATCTAAAGATCGGTAAATATTTTACTCACTGTAATTTACTTGAGTATTTCCATTTAACCTACTTTATACTTCTACTATCCTACATTTCAGAGGGAAATATTAATGTCAGTTACACAGCAGTTACGGTAACTAGGAGAACACTATAAACAATGCCAAGGAAGCCTGGTTCAGTACAGTCAGATGGATGTTTGTATGTTTGAATGGTCTTTCATGCTTTAAGGTTGCAGAATGTCCTCTTTACAAATAGATTTCCTTTTGTGTGAAATGTTTGCAAAAAAAGTAATGTTTTGTACATGGAGAACAAAACGCTTTGAAATGGTTCAACCAGACTGACAACTGAAAGGGCAGAAGGAGACAAAGATCCCTCTGTGCACATTTCAATAGGAACCGGTTCCTGTTTCAGTGTCAAATGCACAATAATGCCTCTAACAAGCAAGAATTAACAGGCGTGTTGCTTTAGCAAAGCTATTTTTAAAACTTCACAATAGAAATAGCAGGTTAGTTGAGGCTTAGCACTTTTGGAACTGGACCACGGAACACCAGCTAAACATACTATGGGCCGACCAGAGGTGTCAAAAGTATTCCCATTCATTACTCAGGTAGAAATATAGATACTAGGGTGTAAAAAAATTTCTGTACAAGTTGAAGTATCAACTCAAGCTTTTTACTCAAGTAAAAGTACTGGTTTCAAAGCTATCTAAAGTATAAAAGTAAAAGTAATTTAAGAAAAAAATGCCATTAACGACAAAAGCTTAGGCCGCACCACAGGGACCTATAGTGCACTGCACTAGGCTACCTGTTTCAACCGCATATATGCCCATTGAAAATGAATGCATTTTAGTACAATGCAAATACATTAAAGAACCATATATGTGACGGACATCTTCATACTTGGCTACATACAACTGCTATAATTTATTACATAGTTTGAGTAATGACCCCAACAGTGGCTGTGTCCTTACTGCAGTGTGATGTTATTTCTATCATGTGCTGGTGCAATGGATCGCCTCCAAACCAATAGGGTGTCAAAATTATATGTTTATACCTCTCATCCAACCACAGTCAAATTCACTCAATCTGCATGGTGTGACTTATCTGGATAGGTTCTTGTTTGTTTTTTTAACGCTGACAAGCTGGAATGAAAATAAGTCGAAATGAAATAGGAGTAACGAGGCTATTTTTTTAAATGTAAGGAGAAGAAAGTACATATAATTGCGTGAAAATGTAAGGAGTAGAAGTAAAATGTTGGTATTGTTATGGTTTTGTGTTTTGTTAGCTGTTAGTTTTGTGGGTTTTCCCCTTCCCTCATGTGTTTTGTATGTTTGTTTCCTTCCATTAGTCTCTCTTGCCCTGCAATAACCCCTGGATTGCTCCACCATCTACACACCTGTGCCCACTCTCCCTCATCAGCCTGCAGTGTGTGGGTGCACTCCTCACCTGCAATTAATTTCCCATTAGCCTCACCCTACATAAACCTGTTCACCTCCCTTGTTTTGGTTCTGTCCTCTTTGTGTCTTGTATTATGCCAACCTGCATTCTGTCTGCCTTGTAACTTGTTTGCAACTGGTCAACTAGGCCCAAAGTCACTGGGATTGGCTCCAGTCACCCGCGACCCCTAACGGGAACAAGTGGTATAAATGAGTCCAGTTAGCTAACAGCACTAGCTGTTGCTCTGTGGAGTTAATAAACAACTTCATCAGGATTAGGTCCAGTAATAAGACGCAGACTGAAGTCTGGTTGGATTACTGTGGATGAAGTGAGTTATTATGTCTCCCACAGCGTCTGAGAATCTCTTGCTTCTCTGTGTGTTTTTGTCTTTGCTTTAGAAGTTACCGTGCTTGTGCTGACCACGCCGGTAACGTTAACTGCTATCCTAGCTCTGTGGAGCTGACAGCGTGTTTGTAGCCAGCTCAGTAAACGCAGCTGCGGTACGTGAAAGTCCGCAGCAGCTGTTGCTGAGAAGCCACCACCCTCAGCCACAGCGCTAGGTTCTCGTGTTTCTTTGTGTGAGTTCGCTCCCTCATTTCTCCTCCACTAACTCACATATCTTTACATGCACATTTACACGCTCCAAACGGTGCTAACGCGGTAGTGTAGCACAGCTTAGCTAACCGTTATAACAACGAGCAGACCCGGCTGACCGCCATTATGTTTAGACCTCCCGCTTTGGAGTTTCGCGGGCTGCCACCATCTTCTTTCCTAGGGTCGCCTAGCAACCCCTCCTCCCTCCCTCTATATTGCCCCCCCCACAAACACTCTCTGATCAGCTTGCTGATTGTATATACTTGTTTGTTTAGTTTAGACTATAGTGATTGTTTGCTGAAGTTATTGATTGCTAATCAATGATAAGGTTAAATAAATATTATTGTATATTTTAAAGAGCAGTTGCCTGTGGTTATTGTGCGTATTTGTTGTGATAATACCTCATTGCGATAGCTAGTGCTCGGATTCATCCTTCACTGTCCATTATTAATCTTCTTCTTCTTTTCCTTTCGGCTGTTCCCTTTCAGGGGTCGCCACAGTGAATCATGCGCCTCCATCTAACCCTGTCCTCTGCATCCTCTTCACTCACACCAATTAACCTCATGTCCTCTCTCACTACATCCATAAATCTCCTCTTTGGTCTTCCTCTAGACCTCCTGCCTGGCAGCTCCAACCTCAGCATCCTTTGTCGAGAT
>CM022475.1:1022917-1058675 GCA_011952105.1 Coreoperca whiteheadi | reverse complement strand
CTCCTTCTTCGTCTTCGACCAACAGTAGTACAATTTCCACCGGTACCCTGTAGGTCAACAGCACCGGTGGCGGTCGTTGTTAACCCGGGCCCCGACCGATCCGGTATGGAAGTCATTGTCATGATTCGCATTTTTAGTTTGTCATGTGTTTTACGTCGGATGCCCTTCCTGACACAACCCTCTGCATTTATCCAGACTTGGGACTGGCACATGAAGACACTGGCTTGTGCCCCCCTGCGGTTGCATTTCACTGTCCATTATTAATGTACGGTAATATTCAATTATCAACATTTTAGGTGGACAGCTACCTTTGAGACTGTTTTCACTTTTGGTTATTAATTCCTGGATTCCAGGTGCTGTCCCGTAATTATTGATCTATATTAATAACTTCATAACATTAAGTTCCTTATTAATATTCATAAATAATATTTGATATTTTATGTTAATAACCAAACCTACCCTACCTGAATCCCAACATAGCGTTGAACACAAATCTGAAAAATGTCCAGACCACTCAGTGTCGGCACGCAAGGAAAAACTGAAGAAGCTTGGCAGGTGCTTTGTGTGTCTAGGGTCCAAACACATCGCCAGGTTTTGCAGGTCAAAGGGCATGTCATGTGCCACATGTGGAGGCAGGCATCATGGAGCCATTTGTGATGAAAATGAGGCATCTCCACCTGCTGCGGCTGCCAACATTGACACTGTTATTTCCTTAGTAATTCCCCAAGCAGAGAAAGAACATTGATAACACTGTGCTGCTATAGACTGCCAAGGCATGGGTCATAGGACCCACAAGCAGGAAGATGGTCCACTGCTTGCTAGATGGAGGCAGTCAAGGGAGTTTTGTGCATGAGAATTTGGTGAAGGAGCTGCTGTTGTAAAGTACGAACAAGAACCCACAAAATACAGATCCGGTCAGATTAGTTAGTTTATTGAACACAGAGAGAAGACCAGAGAGAACCAGAGAGAACACAGAGAGAAGACCAGATGCCAGGAGCACGGGGTGTCACTGTTGGAGCAAGGATGAACCGCAGGAGAAACCGGCAGAGCTGGGCAGCGGTGGCTGCTGGCCGAGCAGGGAAGGCAGTACAGGCTGGCAGAGATCTGTGAGGTAATTGTGGCTGAGATCACCGACGCAGAAGCACACCAGAGTTACACACAGGAAAACTGAACTGAGTACAAAGCAGAGAAGTTGGAAAGCCGTTACGTGTCATACAAGAATACGGAGACGATCTGGCACTGGTAGTGAGGGAGAGCCAGGTCTTTATGGTGCAGGGACTGATGAGTAATCAGTGATCAATGAGTTTCAGCTGCACCGGTGATTAACAGCAGGTGGGGAATCAGGGAACCAATCTAGAGGACAGACTCACCCACCCACACACACACACACACACACACACACACACACACACAACTAGCGACCAACAGGGGACACGCAAGACACACAAGGAGAGGGAAGACACCCCAGAGTCTGGAGGTGGTATGGTGGCAGACCATAACAGCTGCAGCTACCTGTTACTAGACATGGGACACTTACTCTTCACACATTTGGCTCCTCTGCTCCAACCATGGTGAGTCGCAACATAGTGAAGCTCAGGTTGAAGAATGTATGGGATAATCAGCAGGGAATTGAAATAGAGGCACTTGTCACCCCCAAAGTGTGCACAGCGTTGATGAAAGTGCCTGGTGAACATATAAAAAAGGAAATGAAAAGCAGAGGTCTTCAACTAGCAGACTGTGCTGAATATGATAAACCTGAACTTTCTGTGCTAATTGGCTCTGATTATTACTGGCAGATAGTATCAGGCAGAATAGAAAGACTGACAAAAAGCCTAGTGGCACTGGACAGCACCCCTCGGATGGGCAGTACAAGGCCCAGTAGCAGTGTCCTGCATGACAGAGACAACCTGCATGCATATTCAGCTTAGCGAGGATGCACAGACTGATAAACAGCTGCATGCATTCTGGGAGCTTGAGTCCCTGGGCATCACAAGTGAGAAGTCTGAGAGCCCAGAGGATGTAGAAGCATTGCAGCGGTTCAAGGAAACCTCCATCTTCAAGGATGGGCGTTACCAAGTGGAGTTGCCATGGCGACAACATCATCCTCCACTTCAAGACAATTACCGCATCGCAAAAAAGAGACTTGACAGTTTAAAAAGGAAACTAAGCAAGGACATCACACTCTACAGCAGATACAATGAAGTTGTGGAGGATTACTTAAAACAAGGAATGGCTGAGGATGACTGTCTCTTAACAGGTCCCAATCGGAATCCAGATCTGATGAGTATTTTGATCAAATTTAGACTGAATGAAATCGCATATATGGCAGATATCAAGAAAGCATTTCTGTAGATTTCGCTCTCAGAAAGAGATCAGGATGCTGTGAGATTTCTGTGGTTCATAGGACCACCAAAAGAGGAGAAGGACGTGACGCTGTGCATGCTCAGAATGGCAAGAGTGGTGTTTGGAGCTTCATCAAGCCCATTCTTACTCGCAGCCACCATTAGGAAGCATTTGAGACAGTATGAGCTAGAACACCCACAAGTGGTAGAAGTCCTCAGCTCCTCATTCTATGTCGATGATTTTATTTCAAGTGCAAGTGAGGTGACAGAGGCACATACAGTGAGCTCAAAGAAAAATAGCAAAAGAGCTCGATAGATTGTGCTGTGCAGCCAGAACCACACGGGTCTGTGCTGAAGGTGCTGGGTTTGGTGTGGAGACCGGCCACTGATGATTTTGTGACCTCAGGGGGCTGCTTGATATTCTGAAAGAAAGAGAAAACACAAAACGAACTGTTCTGCAGTCTTCTGCTCGCATTTTTGACCCTCTTGGATTCCTAACTCCCTTCACCATCAGGATTAAGTGCTTGTTCCAAGAGATGTGAGCGAGAGGGTCAAGTGGGATGAGGATCTGCCACCTGATCTGACGAGGAAATGGTAACAGTGGTGTTCAGAGCTCCCACAGTTGCATCAGGTCTCAATCCCATGCTACCAAACACACGTGCAACAGCAGGACGGTCAAGAGTTAAAGCTACATGTGTTCTGTGACTCGAGTGAAAGGGCTTATAGTGCAGTTGCTTATCTTCAAGGAGAAACAAAGGAAGGAGAAGTGACCACAAACCTGGTTGCATCCAAGTCCAGAGTGGTTTCACTCAAACGGATGACACTGCCACACCTAGAGCTAATGGGTGCTGTAATAGCAGCCACGCTGGGGAACACCCTCATGAAAGCACTGCAGCTAGACAAGACACAAGTCAGACTATGGACAGACTCAATGATAGTGCTGCATTGGATTTGTGGTTCTGCTCATAAGTGGAAACAGTTTGTAGCAAATAGAGTCACAGAAATCCAGTCTCTAACTGACCCACAGTCATGGTCACACTGCAAAGGGAAAATGAATACAACTGACCTCCCCACCAGAGGCCTAACCGTGCAGGACCTGAAGCAGAGCACAATGTGGTGGAATGGTCCTTGTGGTCTGATGTCACCTGATCAGTCAAAGAACACTCATGAAGATGTTCAGGAAAAGGAGGTAAAGTCTGAACTCAGATCCAAATACCAGATTGCTGTACAGCTTGTTACGCAAGACCAAGACATCTTATGCCCTGTTTTATGTCTGGCGAAGTACAGGTGACAGCCTGGGTAAAGAGGTTTATCACCAACACCCGCTCAAGCACAAAGCTCAGTGGTGAACTGATGGCAGAAGAGCTGAATGAAGCAGAAAAAACACTGGATAAAGGTGATTCAGAACCAGAGTTTCAGCTCTGAAATTGATCTGCTGAAAGCAGGGAAATGTCCCAACACTGACTCCAGAATCCGAGAGCTAAAACCATTTCTGGATGAAGATGAGCTGCTCAGTGTGGGAGGAAGGCTCCTGCATTCTGATCTCTCTTACAGAGTAAAGCGCCCATGGATTTTGCCCAACAACCACCGGTACACAAAAATGTTGGTGCAGTATGAACATGAGAAGATAATGCATGCAGGTGTACGAGACACTTTAGTGCAGACAAGAGAAAAATATTGGATTTTGAGGGCATGACAGGTAGTGAAGAAGGTTGTGTCCAGATGTGTACTCTGCAAGAAATTCAAGGCAAAAGCTGGACAGCAGACTACAGCGCCACTGCCAAGAGACAGAATAACAGAGTCACCACCATTTGAGACCACTGGTGTGGAGTTCGCAGGGCCACTCTATGTGAAGACACAGAGCGTTATGACCAAGGCGTATATAGCACTTTTCACTTGTGCTGTAACTAGAGCAGTCCACTTAGAGCTGGTCTACAGAGAACTTCCTGCTAGCGTTAAAAAGATTCATCTCAAGAAGAGGAGTATCTAAGGTGGTCTATTCAGATAACGCCAAGAAAGCTGAAAAAAATTTGAAGGAGCTCTGGAAAGGCATTAAAGATCCACAGCTACGGGAGTTCGTCTCAGGGAAGGGCATAATCTGGCGGTTCATCGCTGAAAGAGCAGCCTGGTGGGGCGGATTCTGGGAGCGGCTGGTAAGGTCAGTCAAAACTATTCTCAAGAAAAGTGCTTGGCAGAGCTAAACTCAACTTTGAAGAAATGTGCAACATTCTGACTGAAGCTGAAGCCATAATAAAATCGAGGCCGCTCACGTATGTGCACAACGAGGTGGATGAGCCAGAGCCACTAACACCTGCTCACTTCTTGGTGGGTCAGAGACTGACCTGTTTGCCTACTAAGTCATGTCCAGCTGAGGCTAACCATCCAACAGCAAACAAGGAGGAGATGAACAGGAGGTGGCGCTACAGACAAAGACTTATGATCAACATCTGGAACCGATGGCGGAGAGAATATTTCCTGGATTTGAAGTCGGCCCATCGCTGCGAAAACCCACAGCCTTCTCTGCTGAAGGTCGGAGATGTTGCACTCATTGGAGAAGACAACACCCCAATGCAGAGCTAGATGCTAGGAAGATTTGAGGAATTGTTTCCAGGTCGTGATGGCCTTGTGAGGTCAGGTGCAGTTCGCACAATTTCAGGGACTGTTCTGCGGAGATCCATCCAGCTTTGGATATTATATAAACTGTAGTTTATGGGGGGAAGGATGTTGAGAATGTATTTGTTAGAAGACTATTTAAAAGAGTAGTTAAGTTAAGTTAAGTTAAAATGAATAAGTTAACATTAATACTGACAGTTAACACTAAGACACTAAAATTAACAGCTCGTGTCAGATTCATATGTGGTTAAAAACAGACTGTGTCATTATGATTTGTGAATTGCATTGAAATGGACTTCATTACCCAAGATGCATTGTGCAATAGGAAAGGACACGTGTGGGTGTGTTATTTACGGAAATTCTGGCAAGGAGCCAGCTTTTTAATGACTTTGCTGAGCGAGCACACGCTGTATTTCACTCTTGCCCTTTTATTTGTTTATTAAACGTCTAAAACGGAGCACAAAGCCTCGCGTCGTCACTCTTAGTTACAAAGACGATAAATGTACAACACTGCTTTACCTACCTTTTGACAAGGGAGGGCTCAAAGTTCCTAATTTCCAGTGGTACTACTGGGAGGCACATCTACAAATGTTAATGTTTTACTTCTCATTAGACCCACCTCCAGCATTGGCTGAAATAGAACTGTCTTTGATTAGCTTAAAATTACCTTTTAGTGCGTATCTATACTCAGTGCCAATTACATCATTGAGAAAACAGACAGGAAATCCTATGGTTCTAAATATGGTTATGGTATAAGGTATATGAGGCATTGGGAGAGGTCATCTCTTTATCATGTTTTTGTCCTATCTGGGGAAATAACTACTTTAAACCTGACAGCACTGATGCAGGATTTGGTCTGTGGGCTCAGAATGGGTTAAATAAAATTGAGGACCTGTATTGTGATGATAGTGTTATGATGACATTTGATCAGATTAGAGAAAAATGTAACATCCCAAACAAACACTTTTTCAAATATCTGCAAGTAAGAAGTTTTATTGCAGCTACCCATAATAAACTGTCCGTACCTGGTCTTTCATCTGTGGATAAGGCTATCACTAAATATCCCTACATCAAAGGGCAAGTTTCCTTACTGTATAATCTGTTTGTTTCCAACTCTACTGAGTCTTCTGCCAAACGCTGGAATGCTTGGAAAGATGATGTACGGGAGGACATTACTCTGGAAGAGTAGCGCCTACCATGTGTAGTGTGGTGGTCTAATTTCACATGACACCTGAAGTGTTCCTTTTAGCTCCACCTATTGGCTCGCCCCTCCTGGAACTATTTAAGCCACCTGTGTCCAATATGTCAGTCTGTCTGCTGCTGCTTGTTCTGTAGTTTGGGTGCTATCAGTCTGCCTGGGACAGCTGGTCCATGCTGCATCTTGTAACCTAGGTTACATCTCCATGTAACCTAGGTTCCTGTCAACCTTCAGGTCTCCTCACTTATGCATGTGAGTTAGTGCACTGGTTCATGAGTTTAGCTTGCACCTTATTTGCTGTGTCGTCTGCTGTGTTCACGGAGGTGAGTAAAGGGTGGCACCCGGACATCTCAAAAGAGTAGTCTGCTTATCCCCCCCGGGGGCCCCAGCTAGCTAATTTTAGTTGATTTGGGGTATTTTACAGTTAGGCCTATTTTAATTGTTGATGTGTATAACTAGGTACTTTTGTTTTGCGTTTGTAATAAATCTATTTTTGCTAAATTAGTGTTGTCTTAACTTTTTCCTTTTCAGCTCCTTCCGAGGTTTTCATTACTATTTCAATAAATCATTTGTTTCTTTTACATTGGGGTGTCACGTCTCTGTTTTCCTAAATCTTTACTTGCCTGCATGCCTTCTTTACTACCAAATTGTACCATATTTCCTGGACCAACTCCCCAGGTGGCGTAGTTGAATCATAACTCATTTTTATCTTGTTTAAAACAAACACAACCTCACTCGCCTTGCCACACATGCTTAAGTGCTCATACCCAAACTGCAAATACAAGGTTGCAGCTTTTACAAGTAAATTGGTTGATGCGTACATATATCGCATTCAATGCCAACATACCAGACATTTGTATTAAGTGTGAACAGAATAAAAGAACTTTGTTCCACTGCATGTGGGGATGCGAGGAGATGCAAAAGTTTTGGGAGGAGATTGTTCTTGCAATATGATAAACAAACTTGCACATGCACCCCAAATTGTGCATACTGTGGATATATCCGAAAGATCAAGTTATTCAAAGTAAAACTAAGGTGCTCATTAATATCTGCTTTCTCCAGGCTAAATGCCTGATGGCTTCGTTTTCGAAGCAAGTCAACCAGACAAAACTGGGTCACTGGATTAGAGAGATGGCCTCCTTTTTAGCAATGGAAAAGATATTTTAAAAAAGAAAAAGGAGACTTTTGAGGCTATTTGGAAGCCCTTTATTCTGTATTTGGAGGGTGTGGATTTCTCTCATATGTTGAGGGAAAGTAGAGATCGTGGGGATGATTTGATGTAGTTTACAATCAGTAATTTGAGACTGTGATGTATTTATTGCTGTCTGATTATGTTTCCTCTTTTTATCCTTTTTTTTTGTATTGTGTAGTGTGGGGTAGAGTCCAATGTCATATTCCTCTGTTGTAAAAATCCAATAAATACATGGTTAAAAAAAAAGTTACTTAATTACTCCAAGGTTAAGCAAAAAAGGGGTACCAGGATCTCAACTCATCTGAATATATTTAACAAATGCATTCATATTCCTTTCTCATTTGGTAATTAATAGTTTATTAATGTGAAATAATTCGAAGTGGGTTTCGCATGAATTAAGAAAAGGTACGGTTATTTTATGGAAAATATGTATCGACTGTTTCATGTAGAACAAATTACAATATCTGGTCAGAAGTCCTGTATATCCGCTATTTTTGCGCTAAATGACAGCCGACGTTAAACACCCTGCCTTCAGATAATCCTGATCCCCGTTTTAACAAGTGACACGGCGACTGAAAGCAAACGTGCAGCCGGAGTCATGTTGCAGTGACGGACGCGAGGGGCGGGACTCGATCATGCAGATCCACAAAAGCGTTGCAAAACTTCCGATCTGCAGACTGGGATCACAAGATAAACACGTATTAAAAAGGGGGAAGACATCTGTTAGCAGACTGATAGTGACCATGGCAGGTAAAAAAAAAAGACGCTTTGTTGATATGTTAGTGCATATATAGGCTAGAGTTAACAGCGAGGAAACTGCGCATAAAGATCCATATTGTTTGTCCAAAGTTGATGAAATCCAGATGTTGTGTTGTGCTTGACTAACTGACTTCCGCTGCGACTGCAATGCGTGCGCTTCTCTTTTCCATTGTACTGTTTTCTGCTGAATGTCAGTGCTGTTATAGAATCAAGAGAGTAGATCTTGGCGGTTTCAGATGAAATAGCAGTTGTGGAGGAGGGCGGCAGCCTGCCTCAGAGTCCTCTCGTCTCAGTCGCCTTCCAGAGAGACGTCCACAGGAAACAGAAGTACTTGGAGGCTGAACCCAAAGCTCTCGGGGTAAAGTGTGCATATGTGTGTGAGTGTTTAGAACTCTACTTATCGGACGTTTTGCGATCTTAATAGAAAGTGTTCAATATGCTCTCCCAGATCACTCAGATTGGCCTGAGTGTGTTTCAGATCACCTGTGTGAGTGTGTTTATGAGCCAAGACCTGAATCACACGCAGACTGAGATACCTTTCTTCATTTCATCTCTACTGGTAAGTGCATGGATAAATCAAATATTATACCTTAGATCCACAGTAGGTTTAGATGATGTGAAAATATATAGGAGACAATAAAATGGCATCATTGCAGGCCATGTCAATTTTATTTATATAGCACATTTAATACGAGTAAACTCAATGTACTTTACATTGAAAGACAAAATATAAACATGAGAGCACAGGCAACATAAGCAAACGTAAATGCAAGAATATAAGCATGAGTAAAATGCAGAAAATTAATAAATGAAGCATACACCCAACGTACATTAAACATACCACACCAATATAAACCCAAAAAACATCAACACAATCAAATCTGGAATCTCACATAGCCACATATGTAACCAACACAGACACAGTAATTAACCATAAGCAATGTTGCAAAGTGACACGCACGTGATTTTTCCATCATGATGAATTTGTGCGATTTGTCAGGTATTTAAAAGGGCAGTCCAGTGAATATAGTATTGTGCTTCCATAAAGTTGGGGTACTTGTCCGAGACATTGAAAATAGAAAGATCAAAAGCAGCGGAGGCTGACTTTTAGTCTGTAGTATGGGTCAAACTCCAAAAACACTGCCTCCGACAATTCCCATGATGCAACCAGTGGCACCTTTTCTTCAGACACCTGTCTGAATGCTAAATGCTCATCTTTAAAACTCCACACTTCTAGTTTGTAACGCAGGCATCAAATTGTAAAGTTATTGTCTCCAAGCTGAAGATCCTGATGTTATTGCTTCGCTTCACTGCTCATGTAGAGCAAGGGGAGCCGCAGTGTTGTAAAAATATTTCTCTGAGCCCTAGGAAAAGGAGCGATTGTTGTTCTTGCAGTGACCACGTAAAATAAATGAACCAATAAATATCATCAGGGTTATTTTCTTAGACTTGACAAAGCTCCTCCAGAGCCACAGAGGACATTATAAAGTAAGCCTATACTAATTATATTCTTGTCAGGCTATTTTATCCACAAACACTTAGTCAACTGAGTATCCAAAAAATATATAGATGTCTATTATGATATACGATTACATATATAATACCAGTCAAACATTTGGACACACTTTTCCATTTACTTTGCTGGGGTTGTTTTGATTGTGTGATTTGTGCTCTCTCCACAGGTGATAATAGCTGGGAGTTTAGCGGTAGCAGCACAGAACCTCCATCTGCCAACGGTGAGTTACCCTGCCAGAGAGGAGATGATCAACAATAGAATAAGCAATACATAATAACTACCAAATACAGATCCAGGCCCACTGCCTGCAGAAAGTACCAGAAAATCAAAATGTCTGCCATGAGAAATTAAGAATGTTGCCTCCAAAAAAAACTGCTCTCAGTCTCTGCCACTTCCTCCTATATGTTGAGTCGGATGAGTCACTGGGTAAGGCCGAAGAGCTGGTTGTTACACAACACTGACCCCATCAATAGACTTGACCATTTGCGGTCTGATTCAGCAAATACAAGCAGATATGGCTTGCAGAAACAGACAGGATCATTTAGTAAAGGAAACAGGGAAGATTGTCTTAACAAGCCATTTAACTAAAAAGCTGACTCCACAGCGACTTACACATGAGAACATTCACAAACCGAAGGCGCAGCTTCATGAGCATTTTTGGGGTTCAGTATCTTGCTCAAGGATACTTTGACGCATTGCTGGGGGATTGAACCGCTTACCTTCCGATTGGCAGGCAACCGTTCTGCCACCAAGCCACAGCCACCCAAACAAGTGTCATTTTAAAGAAAACAGATTTGTTTTTTTTAAGTTGTATTTCCTGTTTTTTCTTTCTGTCAGCTGAGGGCCTGTTTGGGGATGGAGATTGTGGCCTGTGGCGCCTCCGTCTTCAACATGATCTGCACTCTGTTGGAAATGGATGAAATCCCCTATTACTGCTGGCATTATCACTATGACAATGCCACAGCTCATTATGGCGAAACCTGCCATACACTTGAGGTGAGGTGTAAGTGTTTGTTCTTTATGAAAACAATATTTTAATTTTTTTTGAGTTTCATAATTTAAAAATTAAGTTGTATTGCTGTTTAGTGATGGATTGTAACAAAATGTATTACAAACCTTAACTTCGAGGACACATGAAGAGGAAGCAGCAGTTACTGTTATCATTTTTACGATGTTGTTCATTAGAGGTGAATGTCACTAAATTCAATTCTCATTATACTATACTATCACAGCTCACATTTAAAATGTTTTACTGACAGAAATGGCAACCAAAACTACAATAAGATCAAAATTGTAACAAAAACAGAATTATCCTTTAATTTCTTTGTTTACCTTTCAAATGTTCAGTCCAGCCAGGATTTGTGTCAGGCAGTGTTGGAAATAACGTGTTAAAAAAGTAACCCAAATACAGTAATGCATTGCTTTTTGCTGTAACACAGTAATATAACGCATTACTAATACAATTTAGATAATATTATACCCGTTACAATCTCAGTAACGCACATTTCAAGCATTTTAACAAATTTTAATTAAGTGGTGTTTTGTTTTTTGAAGAATTCACCAACACCACGAAACATTTCGGCACCAGAGAAAAAATCGGAGTAAAAGAGTAACGTTATTTCCTGATACTGGAATTCGCTGGTTGAGATGACAACTACAGAGACTGATTCTACATTTGCGAGATGGACATACTCCCATTATTTTCAGTTCGTCACATCACCCTCCACTGGATGTATTATGAGCTGCAATAAACTCAATTTTAGCATTTTAGAATGCCAAGTCACACTTCAATGATTATTTTGATGAAAGTAACGCAAAGGTAGTGTAAAGCATTTCAATTCAGAGACAGTAATATTGTAATATAACTAATTACTCTCAAATGACAGTAACTAGTATTCTATAATGGACTACATGTTGGAAGTAACTTGCCCAACACCGGTCAGGTAACATGAAAGGACTTGCCCAAGGACATTCAGCTTACTTCCTAGTTTGCCAAGATGAGCTGTTGTTGTGATGTTAGCTATAGTAGCAGGGGAGCTGTGAGTATCTCTGTCTGGAGCTGCTGAGCTGCTCTGGGAAACGTCTCATCCTCTCTGGCTGTTAGCTCCGCAGCAGCACTGTAGGGACAGTTTGCTAACCCACAACCTCGCTAACGTTTGTTACATTACTTGGTGTGTTTTTGTTCGTTCTATATCATAGTGTATTGTATTTCTCCAGAATCCCATACTGCACCTTTAAAGTGTAATGTTACACTAGAAAATGTACCCTCTTAATGCCATACACCAAGTTTCTTCCCACTTTTCATACTTTTCTTTAATCTTTCTTTATTAAGTCTGAACATGATTTCTGCAACTCTTATCCCACTTACAGAGCATCCGCTCCCACTTTTATGCTGAGGGCGTGGTCATTCACGTTGCTCTGTTGGCCATCTCCGCCACTCTGGCCGCCTACTGCTGCAAGGTGACCAACTGCTGTGCACCGGCTCCCAAAATGGTGAGTAAAATCTGACGATAGCTGTAGCAATATGAAGGCAAAGGTTTTCTAGTTGTTTGCAAATCTAGCAACTAAGTCTGGTTCCATAATGGAGCTCCTCTGTATGACAGGATTTAATACTAATGCTTGAACATTTTTACAACCACACAAAAGAAAGATGACTGAGAGTGAATGTATCTTCCAAGCAGCGGCAGCACAACAGTGTAAGGAACCCGAAGCAGAGTCTAATTAGGCCCTACAAAAGTGAAGATCTTTACAAAGAAAAGATTTGACAGTAACATTCCTTGTTGCAGTCAACCATTCCTTGGCTTAAATGTGTTCTTTTCCTTATTTTCTGTCCCTCTCAGCCAGTGATCACTGTACAAGCCCCCCCTGTCCAACATTGAGGAGACAAAGTGGACGAGCGCAAAGGACAGCTACATACAAATGCTACATAATGAAAAAACTGCACTCATCAATAATTTTATATTAACAATGGATCAAATGATTATGTTATGTGAAAGGGCTCACTTGTAGTGACAAACCCACAATAGTTATCATCGACTCTGCAGTTCCCCTTAGCTCTACGGAGCTTTTTAGCCTATTTTAGCTAATTTTTTTGGTTCTCCTGCCTAGAAACTCCATTATCAACCATGTTATTGGCCACGGTACACTACCTGCTCAGCACCATCAGCAGACAGACAAAGTTAGCAACTAGCTGGTGAACATAGTAGAGCATTTAGCAGCTGAAGAGCCAGATATTCTTTCTCAGGAGTTGGTGGAGAACAAAACTGAAGCTACATTTCTCATGTGGACACAAACATGACTGAATGCTAAGGTTGCTGTGTCTGCTGGATGTGTAAATATGCAAATATTTGCTAACATTTGTCGTAAAAACGTTATAAGGTGATAATGCAAATTTTTAGTTTAAAGCTTGTTCCACTGCTCCTAATTGGTAAAAAAAAAAAAATCAATGCATGCAGCTTTAAAAAGAACTTGCCCTCACACTTTGCATATTACTGCAAGTTTTTTTCATTAGATAGGGTTTTATGTGTACTCCTTCTCTAATGTTACCTTTAATCAATCTATTTTTCAATAAAATGCTACAGTAGGCACAAGGGACAAACATCTGTAATATGTACAGAAAGAAATTGAAGTGTCCCTACACTGTATACATTTTTTAACTGTGGTAATGGTGAATGCAAAAAAAAACTTAGTGTAATAGTAACTAAGTAGAGAACTGTCAAAAAGTCAGTGAACAGGTCAGTTACACAAACAACGCCAGAATCTCTCTCTGCTCTACAAAACCAAAAGCTCATGTGATCTCCCAGCCGCTCGTGTCCAACAGCGACAACCGCTCAAAACGGACTACAAACCAGCAAACTGATCCTGCGCTGCCCACATTCAGCACAATTCTGCCATGGCCACTCGCCTGCATTCACACATGTGTGACCGTGCCCTTATGGAATTCAATTGAGGTATTGGTTACACATTTCACATGACGGTAAGCCAACGTGCATAAAACCAGGACCCTGGAACTGGAACCTAACTGGAAGGAAGACTTTATTAATATCATCAGTTACACCTGTGCTTTTCCTGCCTACAACGTGTATTTACTTTAATTATATAACCTAACAGAACTAAAATCAGCTTCAGTTAACAGACCAGTATCTGTCTATTCCGTTTGACTGCTTGTCACTACTATATTACTGTGGCAGAAAATGATTCTTCATGTTAAGTACAAACCAATCTTGTTTTGTCATACAATGCATTAAAAAAGTGAACACTGGTGAAAAGTGAAAAAAGTGAAACATATACTTAAGCAGACATGGTTAAAAAGATACATCATGACGAGAATTATAAAAATGGAACACTGGCCCTGTGGCAGGATCCTGGAGAGATGTTGGACCTGTACACATTTCTGCTGGGCAGCTTTTAAGAATTTACTGTACATTCCTGTTCAGTTTAAAAAAAAGGCGCACTACACATAATTCTCTGTCATGTGGCACCACAGTTCATTAAGAAGGAAGTTCATTTATGCAGGCTCCACTCTGTCATATCTGTAGTTCATCTGCCCAGTGGCTCTGTGGGAGATAAGAGGACAAATTAGTAACGCAGAAACTACATTCACTTGTCAATTCTTAAAATAAATATTTTTTCTATGGTCTTTAGTACAGAAAGTAAATGTGGGTGTTGTAAGGGATCAACCACTTTAATTTTAAATAATTACACTCGTTCAATGGGCCACCACCCTGGAAACAGCGAAAACAAATAAACCGAATTAATTAATAACTCGATCAGTCTCTTAAAAGATTGACCTTTGTCAATCTATCAAACACAGACAACTTCTTTCTGATTAAATGAGGACATTACATTATTTATAGCTAAATGCCTAATAACTGAATAAATGAAGGATTATTAAGGTGTAATGTTATGTGATAAAGAAAATAAACAAACAAAAGATGTGTTGGAGGTATTCATTAAAATTAAAACAGTTCTATTTATGAGATTAATACAGCAGCAAACAACTATTCGCTATGTAAAGACCTATTGGAGTAATGGCGTCGTGAGTAGAGCACGACGTCACACTCCCTCTGCCTGAGCTGTTATCCCTGCTTCTCTGTTCTTTGTCAACTGTTCGTCTGTGAGGACAGCAATTGCCGTTTCTGCTTAAAAAAAAGGGATCTCACTGTTTAAAATAAAGGTCTGGATCTGTAGGGATCCTCTCCAAAATATTGTCAGATACTTTGAATAAGAATCTGAGCCCGTCACTGGCAAAAACAAGCACTTTTAGTGGACGTATTTTGATGAGCTCATTTGTCCACAGCAGCCATTGCATCCTGTTTCAGCGACTGCCGGATGAGGCGTAGAGCCAGAATATTTTGGTGAATTAAGGGTTTGCAGCATTTCGACCAAACCAGAGTTGGTGATTGTTGGGACATTGGGACAGTGGAAAGACTAACAAAGGACCTTCCGGTTTGAATGAAGTGTGTTTTATGATGATCTGCAATGTTGAGTCTGGTGCGCCATAGCGCCCATTTGTTTTGGTGTGAGGTGCTGCTCCTCTAGTGTGCCATTTAGTGGCAGTGAATGTTGCTTACAGCTCCGTTAAATTTTTTGTTATTTTGTTGTTTTTGTTTTGAAGAAATTGTCTGAATTTGTTTGATCACAACATCCATCCATTCATCTTCTTCCACTTATGCTTTTGTTTTTAAAGGTACTGAGCAGCTTGGGCACACCAGGGGCCCGTTTCAGAAAGGAGTATGTTAACCCTGAAATAAAGGGAACTCTGGGTTTTCTGTTTCAGAAATGGAGGTATATTAAACCCGAGAAAGTGGGGTAAGTCAAGCCCGTTTCTGAAAGAGAGGTAACTTATACTCAGAATCAGTCACCAGGGTAACTTACTCTGTGATCCTAACCAGGGGCCTATACCACGAAGCCGGTTTAGCTGGCTAGCCAGATATGTTTAAGCTTAGTTTGTGCCAATCCTGGGTTTTAGGTACTATGAAAGTAGCTCGGCTTTAATCAATTCTCGCAGAGAGCAGAAGGCCCCCCCACCACCCAAACAACATAGGCTGGATTTCGGTAAAAACAAGTATTTGTGTTAAGTGAATTCAAGAAAGTCTGGCATTATTTTATTTTTTATAAAAACATGTATTTTTTCAGGAAATAGTTTTTAAATTCAACTTAAAATGTTTGGAGATACATATTTGGCATTTCTGTTAAAAATGCTCTTCCAATAAAGTGAGTGTTGGAAAAACCAGCTGTCATTTTTATGTTGAGGCGGCTGGGGTATTATCGGCAGAGGCTGAATGTAACTAATAAAGTAACTTGTAATTTAACTTAGTTACTTTTAAAGTTAGGTAATCTGTAAAGTAACTAAGTTACTTTTTAAAGGAGTAATCAGTAATTAGATAACTTTTTCAAAGTAACTGTGGCAACACTGTAGATGACGTAACTAATTCCCAGCATCTGTTGCAATGGCTTCACCTTTTCTACCAAATCTTGTGGACATCTCCATGGAAAAGAGCACTTCTTAGAGTTTTTAGGGAGTTTTTCCGCAGAAGGAATCTGTTATATATGCGAACTTCTTGAGCTGCACATAACAAATGTGACTCGACAAAGCCATGCTGTAACTGTACCGCAAATGGTATGTATTGTGTTGCGTTTTTTTGCAAGTGATACATACTTGTATGCGGTCGGTGATGCAGAGAACCTTGGGGGAAACACGGTATGTCGGCAAAATCGCAAGGTGGTCCTGCAGGGGTACATAAATGGCTTCATTGTGTTCCCTGGACATTTATCGACCATGTCCATAAAAGAGGGCTTTTATAAAATGGCCAGTAAGATATATTGATAGGGTGACATATGAACACTTTAACCGTTCACATTCCAATTTTACTTATGCATTAATGCAATCAGCAATCTTTACTCTAACATTCTTCTCTTGCTTTGGCAGCAGAGACAGTGTTACTGCGTGCTTGAAATAGTTTTATATTCTTCATATTTCTGAAGAATAAGCTCTTGCTCCTCCTTGGAGAAATATACAGTTCTCGCTCTATCCATATCGAACGCGATTGGTTGTTTAGTGCTGACGTCACTCTTTTAAGTGCACGCGCGTGAAGTAATCATAGCTTAAGGATCAAAGCCTGAGTTGACAGAGAAAGTTGATAAGCTGTGTCACGGTACCAATAAAGCCTGATTGCATCGGTTTGGTTTTGTCAACTCTAAACCAATCCTGTAACCTTGAGTTTGTTCAACTACCTTCATGGTACAGGCCCCTGGTCGGAGCAGGTTTTCTTCAGTAAACCAAGAGTTTCTCTCGGTCTTTTTTAAAGAGGAAGCAGTGTTTAAATACATTTAAATACATTTATGTGTGACATTTCTGTCACACAGACCATCAAAGTGATAAAATGGCATTTCCTTTTATGGATGATCCTGTAGATGAAGAGGCTACATTCATTCGTCTGGAGTTATATTTACATCGGGAGAGGATTTTGAGGCGGTGAGTGGATTTTTTGTCATATCCCTATGCATTTTTATTTTAGCTGTATCGTTTTTCTTTACACTCAATTAGATACATCCATAATCTCATCCATCCTTACATTAGTAACATCAGCCATCGTGGACGTGCACTTACATTTAAGCAGATGCTTTGCGTTGCTTGTTCCTTTGCAAATGGTAGTTTTCTGTATAACATCGGGGATGCAGAACATTTTAGTAAGGCTGCTGTATGCAGAGCGGTAAGGAAAGTGTGCCTCGCTCTTAAGCGCTTTCTGAGAATTTTTGTTTTGTTTCCTGGCCAAAATACTAGTTAAAAATGGCATCTTCAACAGTGTTATTAGATTAATGTAATAATTAATCACTCTAAAGAATTGGATTACTTATTACTAATTACTTTCTAAATCCCATATCAACCCCAACCACTTGAACAATACAAGGAGAGACATGAAACTGACCAAAGTGTTCTACTGAGACACTGGGAGATGGTTAAATTGAAAATATAACTTTTAACATTAAAAAATTGTTAAATCCACTATTGTTTTAAACAATCTATAGTCTATGCAGCATTTAATGCAATTACTTCAGATGTAACTTTAAATGACAGAATTAAGAGTAATCCTTTTTCAAGTGAAAAATAATTAAAGTACAGTATTTAAATGTATTCGTAATTAATTCAACCTTACACTGTATAACAGTAATTCAATTTTAAACTTAGGGCATTGACTCGAGCAGCTATTTTCTCCCAAGCAACCTCCCTGTCCCTCACCGCTGCAGTCGTGTTGCTTTTTTTTTTTTAAATACATGTTCATATTCTCCGTAAGCTTGTAGAAGCACATCCAATTCTGCTGGGGAGAAATATGCAGACCTCTTTTTGTCTGGCGCTATTTCCATGGTGACTCATAATATTTGCGCTCCATTGATGATGGCTTTTTATAGTTTTGGTGCACGCGTTTGGTGTATATCCACTCTAACTTTATTGCCAAGTAACTCACTTGGGATGCAGACGGCGTGATCTCCTCCAGGTCTCCGAAGCAGCCGTGTTTGTGGCGAATGAGACTCCCCCACAGCACAGAGCGACGACAAGCAGGACATTCACCCTCCACTGGCAGAAGGTGGGATGGCTCTGACTCCAGGAAATGTTTGGAGAGGCAGATCACATGACTTCTCATTCTACAGGATGGGTGGAAACAGCTCAGCTTTTCTGACACCTGAGGGGAAAGAAAAGCCAAGGATGTATGGACTGTCAGTTTATAGTGATTGGACTGGAATAAAGGCTATCTGGTAGTTCACAAATGAAAATGCATGATGGCATCCAATTTTTTAACATGGTAATGTGCCACATGTAGAATGCTTACTTCTTTCTGAAAGTATGATGAGAAGATGGATATCAATTTGTTATCTTAAAAGTGTAGTACAAAGCTAGACTCAGGGCATGGTTGACCTAGCTTAGCATTAAGACTGGAAGCATAGGGAAACAGCTAGCCTGGCTCTGTGCAAAGTCCACATGCTGTATCTAATTTGTTTCATTTGTCGACACACACAATTGTAAAAGCAACAATTTGTGGTTTTAGGCGGAGTTACGTGTTGGAACTATTTCTTGATGAACAACAGTCAGGTGCAGTGACAGTGTGGAGCTTCCTCTGGTCACAGTGAGGTTGCCAGGTGTGGTACCATCTTACCTGTACATGGACCAAAACCTGCGTTCACTGACTGTATCTGGCAACCAGCGCTATAGCCAGAGACACTGTACAGAAGTACTTGGTGGATGGATATAGAGTTCCAGCACGTCACTCCCCCTAAAGTAGCTAATTTTACATTACATTCTGTCTATGTGTACAGGTTAAGGTTATTTCCCAAAATGCTTAACTACTTCT
The DNA here is from genome assembly GCA_011952105.1 of Coreoperca whiteheadi. Lineage (NCBI taxonomy): Eukaryota > Metazoa > Chordata > Actinopteri > Centrarchiformes > Sinipercidae > Coreoperca > Coreoperca whiteheadi. The sequence continues at coordinate 1,039,705 of CM022475.1, read as the reverse complement.
TTAATAAAAAGCACAGTATTATCAAATCATTAGACAGAACAGAATAAAATTGTCATTGATATCTAAATAGATTCTACCTTGACCAGCCCTTTACAGAGAAAGCACTTCGTTGTCTCCTCCCTCTCTCCTGCAGGCTGCAGCGGCAGCTTCTTCTTGGCTCTCACACTCCCAAAAGCAATGGGGATGTGCAATGGAGGCTGCAGCCTGGGCTCAAAGTCCATCCTGTACTCCTGTTTGAGCCAACGGGCCGTCAGCGGCAGTCTGTTCCACGGCGCCACCCGCAGCATGTTGGAGACTACGCGCCAGTGGAACTGCAGGCTCGACTCGTTCCTGGAGCGGCGAGAGACCTGGGAGAGACGCCTGGAGGAGTGAGGGTGCTGCCACGCCCACTCAAACTGATGATGACAGTTAGAATTATATTCAGAGTTTAACACATACTGGAAAAGTTAGGCACTTAGGACACAAGGGCTTTTTAATGATACCTGGAACGGAATAGACCATTATAAAAATGAAAATAATGGAATAAATTGCCGTATTTCATCAAACAAATGTACATGGAAAATGAAAAATGACACCAGGAATTAAATGTTGAATGACATGTTTCATTGGGATTAAACATTTGATAGAGAGTTATTTAACATTTTTCACTACTTTTGATGTTTTAAAATAAGATGATTTTTAGGAGCCCACAGATACCCTTTATTTAGTAGCCTGTCATCTTCAGGTGAGTTGATCTAAAGTCTGGAAAGCAACAGGAAACCCTATTGAGCCACAGACCCATTGTTTGTAACGTAGACTGCGGAATAACCAATTAGAACCTTTCATTTTCTTGGCCAAAAAAGCTACTGAAACTGAAACTAAACACTTATTCTATGAACATTTAAAATGCAACTAATATTTAAAATAAGATGGGGTCTGTTGAGAAAAAAAATGGGCAGCGTTTGAGAAGCAATTTTCACACGAGACAACAACAACACAGAGTCATTGTGTTGTTCTGTGTAATTTACTGTGAAGGAAATTATGTCTGAGTGGATGTGATAAATGGACACTAAGGAGACTGAAAACTCCTGTTTCAGACAATCTGCTATGTTTGGAGGAGCTTTGGCCCTCAGACATAACGCAAGTAAGGTTCCTGAGCTCATAACAAAAGGAAACAGGCTTTGAAGTTCCAGTATGTTAAGAATGACTCTTCGCGGTTTGGATTGAATGTAGTCACGTTTAATATAATTAACGTTGATACAAAATATTCAGTCTGGTCACTTCAAAACTATCCACGAACTTACCCTCAGGGCAGCAATATCAGAGGGAAAGCCATGTACAATGAGGACCATCTCCCTGAACAAAACAAAGGAATTTATTTGCTGAATATCACTAATTACGAGTTTACGTAGATTGTCCATCATGTAGTATAGTGCAGTAGGTCGTACCATGGTCCTCTTCCACTGGTCCGCTTGGCCCCCCCTCGGTGCCGTCCTGCGTTGTGCTGTCCGATCCTGCGCTCAGGGTTCACAGTGAAGCCGATGTAAATACGGCCTTTGAATTTTGGATTGGTGCAGTACAGCATGTACACACCAAAGAAGCTTTCTATCTCGACTACCATTGTAGAAGAAAAATAATCAGAGTATTACTATTATTAAACGTTGACTTTAACGTCAGATAGAGCCTCCATGGAATTAGCTAACGTTAAGGTTTTAAGCGTAATGTTACCTGACTGGTGTAACGTTACAGCTTAACGTTACTTAGTAAAGACAGCGTTAAACAAAAAGTCGAAAGATAGAATTAATATAAAATATCAGCCAATAAAATTTAGGAAATCCTGCCATTCTCACGGCAACATTATTTGTATTATTCGCTCGAAGACAGATAACGTTACTTCAAACATTTTCACACAGAGTTATGTCTAACATAACGTTAGCTGACTTTCAACAAGCGAGAGTATGTCGGCATGTAAACAGTGTCTGTCTTAGTAGCCCACAAAACCGCCTGATAAAATATGTTTTAAAACGACTGAATTTGTCTCGCTGTGAGGCTAATAAAAAGCTCACATTATAGGTAATGATTAATGAATACTGATACATCTTAAATTGAGTGAACTCGAAACATATATTTTCATTTACAGGAATCACTATAACCATTTAGTTCGTCTTTCTGTAAGGACCCCCTAATGTCATGATTCGCTACTTTTAAAAATCTGTCCCGCCCATAATGTGTAAATACCGCGTGTGATTGGCCACAGTTGTCATTACCGCAATGCAATTGGACGTTGCTTCAGTCAATTTTTGTTAGTAGATAGAACTTCTCACGCGTGATAAAACTTTGAAATTAATAAATAAACATCCAACAGGATTATGTGAGCACTGTGGAATAGAGGAATCAGTAGAACATGTTATTTGTGTCTGTCAAATGTATACTAATGAACGAGAAACAATGAAGAACGAACTTAGAAAGTTGGGAGTGGACGATCTAAAGCTTAAAAATATATGTATTTATGGAATAGAGAGTTTATTTGTTTATCTCAAGAGAACAAAACTGATTAAGAGAATTTAGCATATATATATATATTTATTTTTTTTAATTATGAAGTGGGTAAACTCTGGTTCACACTCCAATACAGTAGGTGGCTATAATGCACCTTAACGTTGGTGCCACCCAAGAAGAAGAACAAGAACAAGAAGAACAAAAACAAGAACTAGAACTTCTCACGCACGGTGATTTGTAATTAGCGAGAACATCGCACAATACATAACCTTTGGTAATGATAAACAACTTCTGAATTAAAACTGCGTTTCCCAACTGTGCTGCCACAGTGTGTTTAAGAGATATGGACATTTTAAATTTGAAGAATGCTCTAGTACTTCCGGTATTTGCATGTCAATGTTTCTGAACAATTAGCTAACGTTAGCATCTCACTGTAACAACCTATTTACTAAAGTCGCAGTATATGTTGTTCATGCAGCTATGGCTATAACCGCTGACCACGTCCGGGAAAAGCTTATTAAGGAGCTTGCGGCAGTGCACGTGGTAGGTTTCTAGCTATTATTTGTGTTACGTTAACGTTACATGTTCTAATAGCTAACGTTATGTGCTGTAACGTTGCAGAAACACGCCAAACTCCATTAAAACATTTTCCAGTTGTTAACATGACGCTGCTTATCTGTAAAAGTACAAACCTGGTAGAACATGTTTTATAAATATTTCATATTTATAGCACAGAGTTAATTCACCAAGCTACAATTTGCCAAACACCGCCCTCCATTGTGCAGGTTTATGTTAGGTTACAGTCGTGTGTTAGAAGAAGAGACTGTATTTTTATATAGGTTTAATTCCTATTTGTGTAACTACGGTTTCATTGAGCGTAGACTGATATTTGATGTGAATGTCGCACAGCTGTACTTCAGTTACTATAATATTATGGCCAACCTCACTCAGACTAGAACCAGTTATAGTATACGACTTTAGCCAGGTACATCATCATTTAGAAGTTCAGTATGAGAATGAGCTAAATGTTGGCTATAACTTTTGTCTGGTTTCCTCCAGGATGTGGAGGATACATCACCCAACAGATGTGCAGCCAGCTTAAAAGTCTTGGTGGTGTCATCCCAGTTTGAGGGCAAACCACTGTTACAGAGACACAGGTATTACATGCAGTACTAACTATCAGGTAATGCATGTTTGCTGTGTGGGTTATACTCATATCTTTGGCTTCAGTTTAGTTCAAAACATATCACAAGTCAGGCCAGGCCATACAGACAGCATTAATATCAAGATAAAAGATGTTGATTTGCAAATAGTGATTTCTGCAAACATTCTAGAAAATCACAGAATATATTATCAAACATTTAATGTATGTTTTTATTCACAGAGACAACAGAATTGTATCAATATAGCTTATTATATTATATACTTCTGATTAGTTATTATATAACAGCCACGCTACATAAATAACATCACACAATATCTGTGTGATACGTACAGAACTAGTTTGTTAACACAAGTTATGAAACCACAGTATGTAATTGAGCATCACTTAAAACCTCTAAAAGAAAGTAAGCTGAGCAAGTCATTTGATGTTACCTGACACACAAATCATGGCTGGAATAGTGTTGTGCTCGGTCAGAGCCACCTTGTTTATTTCATAAGTACAAACACCAGAGTGGTTTTTATCAACATAAACAAACACAAGTAACAAAGTTACTATAAGGCTATAACTGACAAAAATTGAAGCTAATATTTAAAAGAATACCTCAGCATTGTAGGAATGATGCCTATTGAAAGTGAGATCTTCATATGGGTATCAATCAGTGCCAACATAACACATATAAACATATATGATCCTTCAGTACAGCACAGTAAATACAGTATTATATAACATCTTAATATCATAGGAAATAATGAACTTCAGCACTGTGTGAGTGTGAGTTGAGCCAGCAAGATGCCAGATAAGTAGTTGTTAAATTTATACCCTAACCACCCAGAATGCTCATGGTCTAATGCTCACACAGAAGTCAAACCTATAGGCCATATCATCCCAGGTAACTTTAATTTAAGAGAACCTTATAAACCAAAGCTGAAGCTGTATCAAGGATAACATGCTATTCGTTGTTTAAATGTTAATGTCTGTGTTTGTAAGTCTGTTGCTAGAATGCTTTACAAATTTGACTGGGAAAAAACTAAGCTCATATCAGAAAATCTGTCATAATGAATACTGTTGGCCTTAACTTTTTAGATTTTACCACCTAAGAACTACACCTTTAAAATCAACTGGATCAAAACAGTTCTCTGTTGGGAGTCTTCCTTCTTTTGCTCATGTCCAACTACAATACTGCTAAAATGTGTATTTTTAATTTTGTAACAAGAAACTTTTCAAATTTTCAAAAATGAAGTACAACAGTGCATCCAAAAAATTCAGCACTCCACCAAGCACAAAGCCCAAAGACTCTCAGCAGAAGCAATCTTATTTAATTATCTTTATTATCTTATTCAATTTTACAAACATGTTGTGTGGTTTACACAGCTAAAATTACCTATACTCGCCTGACCTGTGAGCCACCCAAAATACTTACTTGCCTGTAACTAAGCCAAAGTTTGATTAACATGAGAACAACACTGCTCCCAGATGCAAAACGTTCCTCTGACTGCTGTACATGTTTACACTCCAAACCTGTGTCTTGGGTTTTAACAGGATGGTGAATACGTGCCTAGCCAAGGAGCTGAAAGAGATCCACGCTTTCGAACAGAGGACCCTCACACCAGAACAGTGGGAGAAACAGAAATCACAATGACACAAGCACACACACAATATCACACTCACATATTTAAATCCTTCCACTATAAAACAAGACTTATACTTATCTGATATGTAGAAAGAAAACAAGTGCTCTACTTAATGTCCTGTAAATCAGCAACAGTGATATAAATGCGATAGAATGTTCTGATGGCAATAAAACACTTGGATGCTGTATTTTGTCTTTGGTAGTTGTTTCCTGAATGTCTTTTAATTGAGATCTCAAGACAGGGTAAATCACACAATTCAGTCACTTATCTGAAGAAGTCAATGAATATTGGATTAATATTTGCCACTTAAAAAGGTGGGGTATGCGATTTTGGAGAAATCCAATACCATGACAAATGCCATGATATAGAGCGAACAACGGCACAGCAAGGAAAGATCAATAATCAGTCCATTAATCAGGTTTCTGAGGCCAGATATCTAGGTCTAATGTTGGACCCTCATTTGTAATTTGACAAACGTTAAAAAAAAATAAAGAACTAGTCTATCTGTAAACATCAAAGACTGTACACAACTCTCCTGCTACTATCGCTAACATCACAGCAACAGCATATGTTGGCAAACTAAAAAGCCTGACACAAAAATCATGGCTGGAATAGTGTTGTGCTCGGGCCAATCCACCTTGTTTATTTCACATTTACAGAGCCAGGGCTGAGTTAAAACACCAGTGTTTTTTTTCAACATAAACAAACAGAAGTAACAAAGTTTTAAAGGCTATAACTGACATACATTGAAGCTAATATTTAAAAGAATACTTCCAACATTGTAGGAATGATGCCTATTGAAAGTGAGATGTTCAGATGGGTATCAATCTCACGTCTTTGCATTAAGTACAGAGCTGGAGTCAGGATGTGGTTTGCTTAGCTTAGCATAGACTTAGCAAGAATGGAAGCAGGCGTAAACAGCTAGCCTGGCTCTGTCCAAAGTTCAAAATTACACCTAACCTCACTAATTAACATGTTGTATCATATATTGACTCTAGACATGAACAGAAATATAAAAAAAGTACATTTGTGGTTTTAGGGGGAGTTACCTGTAGGAACTATTTCTTGTTGCCTTAGTAAGTTGTTGTACATCTTTTTTAAAGGAAAAGCATTCAAATAGTCGCAAATTTTGGTGACCCATGTATTTTCCCATAGCACCACCATTGGGTCATAATTCCTTGAGAACTAATTGTCAGATTTCCATGAAGTTTGCTGAGCACACTCATGCTTCAGTGGGATGAACTGTTTTAATGACCTTCCCTCTAGCGCTAGTGAGGCAGTGGCAGTGCTGATTCATTTCTTCCTATACTTATACTATACGGAGATCTTTTAATGTATTCAGGTTTTGAAGGACCCATTTTCTTTGGATGTGTTTGTCACATTTTATAGTCTGGTCCTGAAGAAATAATATTTGATTTAAAATATATTCTTATATGGAGGTTAAGAGTTAATTCTAGACTTTGGAAACAGCAGTTGAAAGAGCAAACCCTCCACAAGGTAAATGAATAGGCTAATAAATGGACATTGTGGTGAGATTATTTGTCTCAACTGCTGTTTCAGGAATAAGCTTCAGCTATTAATCAAACATGAATGAGAAGTCCTTAAAGTGCTCTGGAAAAAAATTAATTTAGAACATCTACAATCCCATGACAAGTGGGCAAACTCAACTGTGTTGATGAAAATTTTTTGACACGAATGAAAGAGAAACCGCTACCAAATGGACAATGAGGTGAGCTTGTTTTTTGAATTATATTTTTATTTTAAGGCGAAATGACAAACTTAAACTGCAGCCTTTAGGGATCACTAGCAGTGCTTTAGTACATTGGAAGACCAATAACAGGTCCATATGTGTATCTGCTTAGATGAGACCATTTAACACACACTAACATTAGATGAACAGGTCTGTAATCAACATGTAAAGAATGGGCTTTGAATATAAATTAAACAAATACATTTATACAAATCATCACTGTAATGCACAATAATAAGTTTATTCCCAAATGCACATGTATTTGTAATGTGTGTGTGTGTTGAAGTCTAGTGAGGCCTCACACAGGGCACAGACATCTCCATGTGTGATTTTACAAATATACCTCAGCCACTTAAGCCTATGTCTACACCTCTCATTTTTAAAAGGCTGTTATGGTTCACTTTCAAGGGAACTTCAACGCTGCGTCAGCTGACGCTATGGGGAACGCCTTCAGCATGACTGCCTCTGAATCTCTGTATCAACTTAGACCAATCTTGATTGGGTTTAACGTCAACACGTGACGTACGCCGGCGGAACCGGAAGTATAAGGGGAGCCGGCTTGACTGTTGTCAACAGTCTTCTGATCTTCAGCAAGCACGCTGGGTTTCTGTGGAAATGAAGAGTGTGAAGCGGTTTTTGTAGTCCTTCCTCCCTGCCCCCGGATTATCCCCACCGGCAACTCACGTGTTTTGATTGGCTGTTTTGGGTTGAGAGCTCGCTCTGTCAGCCCTCGAGGTTGACCGCGAGCAGCGTGAGCGTCTCCTCGGGAGCTCGCTCTGCTTGGTGCGGGTCCCACGGCTGCTGCAGCAGAGAAACAGGAGAGACACGGCTCATCCGCTATTTCCCACCCGTTTTCAGGACCGGAAGCCCGCATCGCGGCCTCTTCCGACCAGAACGGGGGACGTGTTCAGAGGCCACATACTTGTGTCTGCTATCTGCACGGACAGCAGGCTCTGTCAGCCCTGAGGGGTTACTGTGAGCAAGGTAAGTGCCCTCTCTGAGGAGAGATAAGACGCTCTGCTCTCGACTGACTGTTTGTTGTTTGTTGAAACAGTCTACCCGCATTCGGGATACGGAAGCCAGGCTGAGCCTGCAGCGTCTTCCGCCCTGGATGTGGAGCCCGCGCACAGAGGATTTAGTTCCGAGGACCTGGATGTCCTGAAGGTGGTGATGTGGGTGGCTCGTCAGCCCAGTCACTGCAGCATGAGGAGCTGCTGGAGGTGATTTTCTCAAGAGAGGAAAATGGTGGTTAGGCTCAATATCGCCTGGCCAGCAGAGCGGCAGACACTCATTGCTGGAGTAGCTCCGTGAGTGTTTCCTTCTAGCCACACCTCCACGGCCACGTCGGGACCTGCCGTTCTTCTGGATCTCCACACCGAGGTGTCGAAATCCTGGTCCAGGCCGTATTTTGCACGGTTTTCTAGCCCAACTGGTCAACGGTCTGCTTTGATCATTGGGTGCAAGGTGAACGGCTAGGTCGGGGAGACGCTGGCGGCGTTTATCGCCCAGGCTGCATCCTCCCTTAAGACCCCGACGTTGCCTAGTAGGCCTTGTCACACTACATTGACTTTAGTGGGCAAGGCATACGGGGCAGCGGGTCAGGCGGGGCATGTCCGCACGCCATGGCATGCATGCGGATGTGCCCAGCCGACCTGCTTAGGACCTCGACTTTGGCGGAGCCCTCACATCCGAGGATGGATGGATCTCCACCATGCTATGACGACGGTTTAACCCATCGCCAGAGGTCTCGGGCCTGAGCTGAGGGTGGACCACCTCAGCCTTTAAAATCTTGCAGCTCTTACATGCTGGCTCAGAAAGCGAGTGTGGCCCAGCGTGCCCCTCCCTAGCGGCCTAGGGCCTCGCTCCAGCCTGCTTGGAGAGGACCTGAGAGGGAGAAGACGGACCTGAGGGCCGTGCTTCTCGCCCAGCAGGCCTTACAGAAGAGGCCCTGACTCGAGCGTCGGGGTTGAGCACATGGCTGCTCCCCCATTGTGCCCTCGGGAGCTCAGCCTCTTAGCCCTGCTGCCGGTGGCGCTTCGGGGCATGGCGAGTTCCATGCAACCACTGCCTTTAGACCTGCACGGCTGTGCAGCAGTCAGGCCAGAGTTGCGTCCTCTACTCAGGCCTGTAGACGTTCCTTTCCGATTAAATCCTGCCGTTCCATCGCTTCGGAGTACCGCAGCTCTCACATTGCAGGTTCGGGGGGCAGTCAGGCATGTACATGCCGATCCTCAGGGATTTCTCGCCGTTGCAGCGCTTCGGGTAACCGAGGCCGCCACTTCAGGTCCCCCAGGCACCAGCCTCGAGCGGTTGGTTCACCTGAGGGACTCTTCTGCCCGCTTGAGAAGCTTGACCCGGCGTGTCGCACTGAGTTTGCGCACTGTCCGACAAGGTTACAAGCTTCGGTTCCGGTCCACACCCCCATGATTCCGAGGAATCTTGGAAATAGTGGTCGACCAAGTACAAGCATAGGTGATGGAGCAAGAAATACATTCTCTCTTGTACAATGGGGCCATTAAACAAATCCCCACCTGAGGGATGCATACCGGGTTCTACAGCCGGTACTTCATAGTCCTGAGAGAGACGGTGGTTTACGTCCCGTTTTAGATCTTCGTCACCTGAACCTTTCTCTGAGGAGACTTAGGTTCCGGATGCTGACGATCCCTATGATTGTGAGTCTGATTCAGTCCGAGGACTGGTTGGTCACAATCGATCTAAAGGACGCGTACTTCCACGTCTCTATCATTTGGGAAGTTCGGGAAGTTCCTGCGGTTCGCTTTCGGGGGCAAAGCTTACCAATATCGGGTGCTTCCCTTCGGCCTAGCACTCTCCCCTTGCACCTTCACGGAGTGTATGGACTCTGCCCTGGCTCTTCTCAGACTCCAGGAGATCCGCATCCTCAATTATTGGACGACTGGTTGATTTTATCCCAGTCTCGTCTCACGCGGTACGGCATCGAGATGTCGTACTTGCGCACTTGAGGTGCTTGAGGTTGAGGCTCAACACACGCTCACTCCAACACAAAGGATTAACGTTCCTAGGAGTAGTGTGGGACTCAGTAACGTTGCGGGCACAACTGTCTCCCGCATGCGTCGAGTCAATCCTGACTATGGTACTCAGGGTGCAGCTAGGCCGACATCTAACTGCACTTCAGTTTCGAGAGACTGTTAGGCCTCATGGCCGCGGCATCCACCGTGATTCCGCTTGGATTGCTGCAGCAATTGATGAGGCAGCTGCAGTGGTGGCTCAGGGACGCCAGATTTTCCCCGAGGGGCAATCCTTTTCGCCAGATCAAGGTTACACGCAGGTGCATGCGTGCCTTAGACAGGTGGAGACAACGGGTGTTCCTGACCCAGGGCCCAGTGCTGGGAATGGTGTTTCACCGTCGCACACTTTCGACGGACGCCTCCAGCACCGGAGGGGGCGCACAGCCCGAGGTCTGTGGTTGACCCCGCATCTATGGCACATAAATTGCCTAGAGATGCGAGCGGTCTTGTTGGCCTTACAGCACTTTCTTCCAGACCTCAGGGGCCACCACGTGCTTGTCCACTGAGAGCCGACAACACAGCGGTGGTCTCCTACTTAAATCGACACGGTGGTCTGAGGTCGCGCCCTTTGTGCAGACTGGCGCGCCAGATCCTTTTTGTGGTCCCAGGGGAAGTTGCTCTCTCTCAGAGCACTTTTCATACCTGGGTACCTCAATGTGGGAGCAGACATCCTGTCGAGGCAGGGGCTGAGGCCCGGGGAATGGAGACTGCACCCCGAGACGGTGCAGATGATATAGAGGAGATACGGCAGGACACAAGTGGACCTGTTCACGTCCCCAGACAACGCTCACTGCCCCCTCTGGTTCTCCCTTGTGTATCCAGCGCACCTGGGGCTGGATGCCATGGCACAGCCGTGGCCAAGGCTCTGCTCCCGGGGGTTCTAGAGAGAGTTCGCCGAACAGGGGCCCAGCTGCTGCTCATGGCCCCGTTCTGGCCCGCCAGAAATATTCCATCCCCACCCGGGGAAATTAAAGCTGTGGTCCTGAGGGGGACCACCTCCGAGCTGCCGGTCTCTCTACCGAGGTAGTTGAGACCATCTTACGCTCTAGAGCCCCCGCCACGAGGAAACACACATGGTGCCTGGAGCGCCATCTTGACCCAGTTCACTGCCCGATGGCTTCAGTGCTGGAGTTCCTCCATAGCCGGTTTCGGCTGGACTCTTCCCCCGCTACACTTAATGTGTATGTGGCTGCGTTCGCAGCATTCCACAGTTTGGTGGATGGCTGCTCGCTTGGGAAGCACCTCTTGTTACCAGTTTCCTTCATGGCACCTTGAGGATGAGGCCTGCGGTTCGAGTCAGAGTCCCTCTGTGGGATCTGACGGTGGTGCTGGATGGATTGACCACAGCACTGTTTGAACCACTGGACGATGCATCAGACAGGTGTCTGGCCTTAAAGATGGCATTTCTGCTGGCCATGACTTCTCTCAAGAGTGGGAGATCTGCAGTCCCTGTCGGTGGCTCCTGCTAACCTGGAGATAGTTCCAGGCGCAGTTAGAGCCATCCTGCATCCCAGGCCGGGTTATGTACCTAAAGTACCCACTGAGGTGGTCCGGCCGGTATTCCTGCAGGCGTTCCATCCTCCTTCAGTCGGCGGAACAGGAATGTAGGCTGCAACTGCTTTGTCCAGTCAGAGCCCTGGAGTTTATGTCCGGAGGACATCCCAGTGGCGCAATTTGGACCAATTGCTGGTATGCTTCGGGCCCCCTTGTAAGGGCTGCCCGGCTACCAAACACACTATTAGCAGGTGGATAGTTGAGGCTATCGTTTCGGCATACGAGGTGCGCGGTTTGCCTTCACCTCTGTCGATAAGAGCTCACTCCACACGGAGTATGGCGTCCTCCAGAGCTTGGTGGTCGGGAACCCCCCTCTCCGATATATGCAATGCTGCGGGATGGTCCTCGCCTCACACTTTTGTGAGATTTACAGCCTAGACCGCTTAAATAATCCGGGATCTGTGGCTCTCTTGTCTTAAAGTGTGCCCTGCTGGCTTCACACTTCACACACTTCACACTCGTGACAGGCATCCCTTCAGCATGGTGGAGTTGGTACTGCGTTGGTACTGCGTTCCCCATAGCGTCAGCTGATGCAGCGTTGAAGTTCCCTTGAAAGTTCCCTTGTTTGGTTTACGTTTTGGGGTTTTCATTTAGTACTTCCTGTTTTCTTTTGGTATGTGTCTGTTCCCCTCTGTCTCTGTCTAAGTTACTTCCTGTCCCTCATTCCCTGATTGTGTTCACCTGTGTTTGTCCTGCACCTGTTCCTCGTTGTCTTCACCTCCCCTGAGTGTATTCATTGTTTGTACCTCCCTCGTGTTTCTTCTGAGTATGTTGGTTTCTCCCTGTCTGGATTACTGCTTGCTATTATGTCTTCCTGGTGTTCCTGTTTGCCTGCCTGGATTCTGATTTGTCTGCCTACCTGGAGGTAAAGCAATAAAGTACTCCACTCTTCAGTATTGTCTGCATCTGGGTCCTCCTTACCTCGTCAACACGTAACAAAGACTGTTTAGGTTGAAAATGATGCGTCCACACCAGTGTTTTCAGGTTTCTTTTGTAGAGATCTCTTTTCAAAGGGAAAAACAACTGTACAACACATAATATAAATGTGTGTATTTGATTTACGTGTCATTACTTCAACAAGGCTTTCAGAGGTATATGTCTAATTAATTTTATTTATACATACGCTCTATTAATCTATTTCCTACTTTTTAAACTTTTTTTCTTGTGCTTCTGTAACTTGTTTCTCTCCTCTGGGGATCAAAAACACCTACAGAATAGAATATCAAGAATCAGAAATATCAACTTATATAATTATTGGAGGTAAAATGTTCTATACGTTGTATACAATCATAAAAACTAATTTTGTTTGGAAACAATACTTAATAGTGTCTATAATCATTCACACTGGACACACCGGTAGCCTGTGTGTGTATATGTTCCTTGTTCTTTTATCTCGGTGGGGATTTTAACCTGAATGCACACGGAGCCATGGGGATTTGTGTCACTGTGTGGACAAAAATTGAGGTCCCCACGGGTAGAGACTGGTTTTTGAGGGTTAAGACTTGGTTTTAGGGTACTTGTTACAGTTAGGTTTAAGCATTTAGTTGTGATTGTTAGGGTTAGGTGCTAGGGATGGCTTTATGTCAATGACTGTCCTCACTGGGATAGTGAAACAAACGTGTGTGACAAAAAGTCAATAACTCCACCTCCTGTTTTCATGACATGTATGTTTACAGAGCATTAGGCTTGCAGCTAAAAATGAGTGTATTTCCTGTGTTTTAAGTCTGTTCAGTTAAAATCCATTTCTGGGTTAGGGCTGGTGTTTGATGTCAATGGCCTCCTTGATCTGGACTCAATGATTAAACCTGGTGGTGCATGATATAGTGTAGGAGAAAAACCAGTTTCTCCTTTGAGTGAGTCACATTGTACATAAAGAAGTACTTTCTTGTAGGGCTGCAGATATCACGTATTCTAACATTTTTTCTATCGAGTAATCGGATAAGTACTTTTTCTTTGAGAGCAATACTAAATATACAAGAGAAAATAAGACGGGTATCTTTAAAAAAAACTAATTTTTTTCTTTTTTAGAAAGAGTTTAAGTTCTATTGCTGAGAACAAGAGTAGAGATGAGCGGATCAGCGCTAACCTCATCGAGTTTGCTGTTAACAATCCATCCATCTCACACAATTCTGATCTACGCACTCGATCGGCACGTTACAATTATTGAAATTCTCAGTGTTAAGCACAATGCTATTTTAACATTAGCTACGCTGCAGTAGGTAACTTTAAAAAAAAAAAAAAAAAAAAAAAAATTATTTTGTTGAAATAACCTAACCATCCAGCAAACGGAGTAACCGCTGGAACGTGCGCAAACAAGATTTTTGTATTTAATTTAGATATCTGAAAATCTCTCATCCACCCGCACGTTTTGGAATGTTAGGCTACTTTTACTTTACCCACCTGACACGGAAACAACTGCAATCTGCGCATGCTCAGAGTCTTTCTGCAACATGATCATGTGTAACTAAATGGACTAAAAGAAGCTTCGAGGCAACTGATTTTGCCTCGGTTTTTTATTTTTTTTAATTCGAGTTACTTGAATCTTTCAGCCCTACTATGATCCGTTCAGGTTTCAACATCCATTTACAACCCCAGATTTATAGTGTGAAAATAAGAATCTGTAAAATGATTTGATTTCATCCCTCAGTGAACAGCAGACAGAAGCAGAGCGGGAGCATAAAGTGTGTGAAGATTACTTCCACCACTTACCCTCCCAAGGCTCGCTAATGGAAGTGCCAACGCGAGGGAGAGTGTATGTTTTTGTCTGTGTGTTGGGAATGAGTTTATTCACTGGTCAGGACAGAGCTTGTCTCTTCTCAGCTTTGGAAAATATGAAACATTGTAATTTATACCATAGCAGTGTCCCATTGAATGCTGTGAGTAACAAGAGATGCAACAATACTGAATCAAGGAATATAATTAAATCCAAGGCAACTTATTCTGTTTGGCTTCAGTTTCAAGTCAAATCTGTGCTCAAGCCCTATGGCCAGTATCTGAGCTAAAACTGATTGAGGTTGAAGGCCCATAGTGATACCACAATTTGTGTTTGCAATTTAACTCAGTTATAATGTATGCTAATGCGTTAGCATACACCCCGGACAAATCTATCCACCAGAGATATTATTGCAAATCCTTTTCTCACGTGATTTTTTTCTCAGGTAATCAGACTTGCAGAATCTTAGGCCTTTTCCACACGCATGCAGATTTTTTTAAAACTAAGATTTTCTGCTATGTTTAAGCCTTTCGTCCACATGCAGACAGTTTTTTTTCACTAAAAAGGAGATTTTTCAAAACTAAAGTTTCTGTGTGGACGTGTAAAACAAAGCACCACCGCTTCAAGACCGATTCATCACTGCAATTCTCACGTGCCCATTGTTGCTTTGTGTAATGATCATTCAATTAAATTTTATGGTAAATGGACTGTACTTGTATAGCGCCTTTCTAGTCTTTCCAACTATTCAAAACGCTTTCACACTAGATATCACATTCATACTCTGATGGCAGGAGCTAACTGCCAACCTTCCGATTGGTGGACGACTGCTCTGCCACCAAGCCACAGCCGCCCACAGAAGATTTATATAGCCCAATATCGCAAATCTAAATTTTGCCTCAAAGTGCTTTACAATCTGTAACATACGACACCCTCTGTCCTTAGACCCTCGATTTGACTAAGGAAAAACTACCCAAAAAAACCCTTTTAACAGGGAAAAAAACGATAGAAACCTCAGGAAGAGCAAAAGAGGAGAGATCTTTCTCCCAGGATGGAAAGACATGCAATAGATGTTGTATGTACAGAAAAGATTCACAACAGAAGATCAGTTACAATTATAATTATACAATTATGATGACAATGACGAAATTGTATATCATGATGAAAAGTGTAGATTGTATAACATAACGGAAGAGGCTGGATCCAGAAGTGACAGTATATACAATTATGATGAAACTGTAGTATATATAATTATGATAAAAAGTGTATTGTAAAACATAAGGGAAGAGGATCTATCCAGGCAGACAACTTACCAGCTACAGGGCGACCACACATAGCTGGTTCAATTTGTAAACTCTTCTCTCTGTTTTAGCCGTCCATCCAGACTAAAAGAGCCTTTTTTCCTGCCTCAAAATAGAGCTTCTTCAAAATGCTTCTTTAGAGTGATGGCTCGATATTTGAGTGTGTACGGGTAAAAGAGCTCTTGCCAAATTATGATATAAGCCATTCAAAGTGAGAGTCTGGGGCTGTGATCCACAAAAGTTAAGAAGAAAGCTTTAAATAGCTTCTAACTTTTCTTTGTGATCATGGAATTTAAATGTTGATATAGTCCAACACACAGCGCAGCTGCTCTCATTTGTTGTCACTTGTATTTATGATGATTTTGTCAAATGATGTCACGATTATAAAATTAAGATTATATTATCACCCCAGCAGCAGCTTGTGACTGAGTGCTGGTTAACATGTAGTGTTTATGGCTTGCGATTAAATAACAATTTCATACTTTTTCTGTTGTCAGCTGTCTGACAGCTAAATATATTGTTGCATCCCTCAAACTGTTTAAAAGAAGTGGACGTAGTCACCATGTCGTCACCCATTGATTTGTTGACTACCGTTTTGAAGCCTCAAGTTGGGCATTTTGACTGTCGCCATCTTGTTTTGTTTTTTTAGCCAGAAGTGACCATATTTGGATGAGAGGGTGGAGCTAGCTAGCTTGGTTAGCAAGGTGCATCTGTAATTCATGTTAACTGATATTAAATAGGGTGCAAATTTTGGCTAGTGAAAAACGTGTGAAGACATAAAACAAAATGTACTTCCCGAAAAAAATGAACAGCCAACTCCTTAGTATCTTTTTGTACAACCAAACAAGATATTTTTAGGCGACCAAAATGTTATAGTTAACTTTCATGAACTGAAAACACACTGAAATTGTCAAAGTTCTTCAACAAAAACATGGACAGCACCCAAAAACAAGTTCACGGCTAGTTAAATGTACTCAGTACTATGGATACGCAATGCTACACCTCTATCCTGATTGACTGGTTTGCCGTGGTAGCGACTTGTCAATCATAAGGTAACCCTAAAGCATACCCAGCTTTATCATCTATGCATCCATCCATCGTCTACCGCTTATCCGGGGCCGAGTCGCAGGGGCAGCAGTCTGAGCAGAGACA
>CM022475.1:1004505-1018629 GCA_011952105.1 Coreoperca whiteheadi | reverse complement strand
TACATGCCAATTAAAATATGCACCAATCACCACTCTCTCAACTCTGGGGATGCTCTGTATCACTTCATCTAACTCACTCCAGAATTTCTCCTTCTCTTCTAACTCACATCCTACCTGTGGGGCATAACCACTCACAACATTGAACATCACCCCTTCAATTTTCAGCTTCAGGCTCATCAACCTGTCTGATACTCTTTTCACCTCTGGAACATTCCTCACAAACTCCTCTTTCAGGATAAGTCCTACTCCGTTTCTCTTCCTATCCGACCCATGGTAGAAACAAATTGAACCCTGCTCCTTACCTTCTAGCCTTGCTACCTTTCCACCTGGTCTCCTGGACACACAGTATGTCCACCTTCCTTCTCTGCATCATGTCAATCAACTCTCTAGCCTTCCCTGTCATAGTCCCAACATTCAAAGTCCCTACTGTCAGTCCTACATTCTTAGCTTTCCTCTTCTCTCTCTGCCTACGAACACACCTTCCTCCTCTCCTTCTTCGTCTTTGACCAACAGTAGTCCAATTTCCACCGGTACCCTGTAGGTCAACAGCACCGGTGGCGGTCGTTGTTAACCCGGGCCCCGACCGATCCGGTATGGTCGGGGTAAGTCATTGTCATGATTCCCATTTTTAATTTTGCATGTGTTTTACGTCGGATGCCCTTCCTGACACAACCCTCTGCATTTATCCAGACTTGGGACTGGCACAAGAAGACACTGGCTTTTGCCCCCCTGCGGTTGCATTATATAATAACATACAGATGCTATACATAATTGTTTGAACTCAATGCTTGATCTGTGTATGATTGTTTTGACTGCGTGATGAGAACAGTATACTGATAATGATGACATGGAATTACAAAACATCCTCATGACTGTTATATCCAGACCTCAGGGACACTCGTCTACCCGGGTTGACTGGATAAATAACTGATGCTCCTTTTTCTCTGAACTCATTCAGAGCAGATTATACTGATGTATGTTTTGCTGCTGTGAGTCCTTCTGCAGACAATTAATGTAAACCTACAGAAAGACAAGTGATTGCCTTGAGTGCTTCTTTATTCTGAAGAAATTGCCACTACAGTGTACTCTGAAGTGGTCTTCTCCAGGAACCAATCCAGGCTAGCTGTTTCCAGTCTTTGTTCTAAGCTAGGCTAAACACGAACAAGTCCTTATCCGTAAAGGTCATACCAAATAACAGGGTCCTGCATCACTATATCCTGGAACGCGGACGTTTTTGACAGTCACTAAGTGGCTCATAAAATTCAGTATGGGAAGAATGTTGAAAATACAGTCACTAGATTGTAGGAAATCTTGGCAACCTATGTAGTGGGAAAAAAATTAATAGGTGAAGGCAAAGTAACTGAAAAATTCAAACCCAAAAAAAAGCCTTTTAAAGGGGAAAAATGATAGAAACCTCAGGAAGAGGCACAGAGGAGGGATCCCTTTACCAGGACAGAGAGACATGCAAAAGATGTAGCGTGTAGATTCACAACCATGACCAAATGAGGTATCTTTTATAAAAGTCAATACAACCCATATAAAATTAGTAAAATATCTTTTTCACTTAACAACTGGAAAGCTGTGCGGTTTTGCTTTTTTGTTGTTGCTTTGGTTTGTTACTTCACAGCCACCTGATTATGAGCTTTAGCAACCTGTTTTTGGTAGCTACAGCTCAGTTCAGCTGTCGGTGGGCTCATCTCACAGTGTGATCTAGGACAACCAAAAGATTTCAATACGTTTCTTTCATGATTGTCAACTTTTGTCTGGAACAGCTCAAAATCAGTGTATATGGGCCTTTAAGCATTACAAATTTAATTTACTAAGTGTCTGTCTTTTGAGTATTAAATACCCCATCTAGCTAAATCTTCCTCTGTTTCTGTAGATATTTTGATAATTCTTTTCTCATTAGAATTTGTTTTAGCTAATATCAAGTTAACCAGCTGTGGTTTGTGAAGAAGCTAAAAATAAATTTTAACAGATTCCTTTCACAACTACAGTGTCGCATATTAAAGGTAGATTTAAGTAGGACTTTTTTATCCAAACAAAAACCCAACAATAAGAAGATAAAAATCATTTTAGCCACCTGTATATTTTCTAAGAAATGAAATCACACTAAATTTGACCTTGGCATAACCTCAATAAACAAATTTCTTGTTGGGCCTTGCTTAAGCTATAGCCTAGGTTAGCTAAACTGCCATGTGGGGCCTGTTGGTTGCAGTCAAGCCTAAGACCACGCGCCAGTGGCCGTTTCTTCACACTGAGGTGTAAAATGAAACTGAGGCCTGACCAGGAACCAGAGCAAGATCTCAGGTGACCCCAAACTTACAGGCTGTGATTGGCCCTGAGGCGTAGGACAGCATATGAAACCTCGACGCACTATGACATCACTGAGGTTTTGACACCAAGCCTTCCGCATTCATTCCATTGCAAATTTGTTTGCGACAGGAAGAAACCTCAAGTCTCTCTCCAGTTAACGCCACGTTACCTCAAGAGATGCTCTCACGTGAGTTTAATTACCCTAGGAAGGACAGGTCTCCTTCGCTGGTTGAGTTAACAGACTGCCATAACGACTTGCCTGCAGAAGGAAGCTAGCTAGCTCATCACCACAAGCCATCACCACTTCAAGGAAGAGCCCAGAGCCCTGAGCCCGCTTTCCTCCAACGTCCACAGCAAATCCCTCGCCCGCCTGCCGACGAAACCGCTAAAATCCCCGGACCCGTACTATACAGCTCTGTATATTGCCAGCTCAGTAAACACAGCCGCTTACTACACTATCACCCTCAACCACAGCACTTGAGATTTCTCTTTTCTTTGTGTGCATTTTCTCCCTCTTTCTTCTCCACTAGCTCACATATCCTTACATGCACATTTACACTCCCACAAACGGTGCTCTGGTAAAGTGGTAGCATAGCTAAGCTACCCTGTGCCGCCATTTTGTTTGGGCCTGCCCTTTTGTTGAATTTAGTGGGCTGCTGCCATTTTGACCTCAACCCCACAGTGGGTTAGCCTCCTCGCAACCCCTCCCCCTTTTCTATTTTCCACACACACACACACCCTATCGGCTTGCTGATACGTATGCTTATTTTGTTTAGTTTCGACATAGTCACATCACATATAGTGATTGTTTGCTGAAGTTATTGATTGGTAATTAATGATAAGGTTAAATAACATTGTAAATTTTAAAGAGCAGTTGCCTGTGGTTATTGTGTGTATTTGTTGTGATAGTAGCTGGTTGTGATAGTCAGTGCTCGGATTCACCCCTTCACTGTCCTCTAGTTTTAGAGGACAGCTACCTTTGAGAATATTTTTCACATTTGGTTATTGGTAAATTATTAATCTAATAACTTAATAACATTAAGAGTTTTATTAATATTCATAAACAACCTCTAATATTTTCTGCTAATAACAAACCTGCCCTACCTGAATCCCAACACTTGTGTGTACTTTTTACATGACTAAATATTATAAACCAGCTTTCCAGACAAAACAAGGTCAGACTGAGAGGAGCCATTCTTAAATCCACAAGAGCAGAAATTAATTCCCTGCTGTATTAGGAATTAAAAGGCAATAAATAAATAAAAAAGCCTTGTGTGGTATCAGAGATGTTAAATTAGACCACTTGATTTCTCCGCAGAAGCTCACTCCAGTCACTCACACACAGCCTACTTCACATATGTACTGAAGGGAAATGCAGATGGAGTTGGCTGAGCAAGAGTGAATACATCACTCAGGTTCCATTAGTCCAACCACCAGCTGCTCTCTGTTAATATGCCTCCTGGCAGGGATTCTCTCAGGCTAGTTCTCTGTTCACAACCTCAGTCCACTAGATAAATCCTGTCTGTTTAGTTTCTCATTGGAAGGAAGAATTTGGACTACATTTAAAATCAGTGCAGTTGCCCAAGAAATCAAAGCCACTCTCTCCACTGGAAATAATGGGCTCGCCCTGCAAAATGTTGAATTTGTGATTTTGGTGTGAAACCTTCATGACTAGTATTCGATTTGAGGGGGGTAATATCCCCCTTGTTAACCTTCTCAAAAGGTGCTCTGCTTTGTCTTGTAGTGGCGCTTCACATTGTTGCTTTCAATAATCGCCAGTGTCTCGAAACATATGAGACATGTTTTTGAACTGCCTGTGGGTAGATTGAACATGTAAAAGGTCTTTCCATTGTTGATTGAAAGCTCTGTTTCTGCGGTCTACTTTTCTCTTTTTAGAGCATGCCATGTGAAATTATTTCTCCAACTTGTCCATCATGTGTGTGTGTGTGTGTGTGTACGTACTTTACTCACTGACTCGACATGTGGGCCGCTAAGCCAGTAGTGTAAAGTAGTAAAAAGACAATTTATCGATATTTTCTACAGCAGATGGGGTGAAAGAACATGTGGCAGCAGCATGATAGAGGCTGGGTCAGCAATTAACAGAGCTTGGACCAAAAATGCCCTTGAATGCTCTTATTGAATAAAAGTTTTGTTGTAAAAGGTATGGACAAGTTGCTTTAATTTTGTCTTAGTTTGCAGTTTTGTTGAACATTAGCAGCAATTATGATGTTGCACACCCTCAGTTGTTTAATTGTTCTCATTCTAGGGTAAAGCACATTTATGTGTACCAAATGTCATGCTATTAATACCCAAAATTTTGCGTTATCTTGCAATGATTAAGATGCTGACTGCAGTGTATGTGCGCAACGTGCTTTGTAGCAACTCTTATGGTTTAAAGCAACAGGCCCAAGCAAGTCACTAATAAAAGTTTACTTAAATACTCAGATGGAGTTTTCTATTGCCAATTAACCTCTATCCGTCCATCCATCCATCCATCTTCTTCCACTTATCCAGGGCCATGTCACCGGGGCAGTAGTCTAAGCAGAGACGCCCAGATTTCCCTCTCCCTGACACTTCCTCAAGCTCTTCCGGAGGAATACCGAGGTGTTCCCAGGCCAACTGAGAGACATAGTCCCTCCAGCATGTCCTGGGTCTTCCCCGGGGTTTCCTGCCAGTTGGACATGCCTGGAACACCTCTCCAAGGAGGCATCCAGGAGGTATCCGGAACAGATGCCTGAGCCACCTCAGCTGGTTCCTCTTGATGTGGAGGAGCAGCAGCTCTACCCTGAGCTCCTCCCGAGTGACCGAGCTCCTCACCCTGTCTCAAAGGGTGCGCCCAGGCACCCTACAGAGGAAGCTAATTTCAGCCACCTGTCCTGACCCAAAGCTCATGACGCCAATCTGCCTGTTGATCTCCAATTCCATTCTTCCTTCACTCGTGAACAAGACCCCAAGATATTTAATTAAACTCCTCCACTTGAGGCAGGAGCTATCCTCCAACCTGAAGGGGACAATCCACCCTTTTCCCGCTGAGAACCATGGCCTCGGACCTGGAGGTGCTGATTCTCATCCCAGCTCCTTCACACTTGGCTGCAATCTGTCCCAGTGCACGCTGAAGGTCCTGGTTTGATGAAGCCAACAGGACAGCATGATCTGCAGAGATCCTGTGGTCCCAAAACTGGACTCCCTCCGGACCCTGGCTGCGCCAAGAAATCCTGTCCATAAAAATATTGAACAGGACCGGTGACAAAGGGCAGCCCTGCTGGAGTCCAACATGCACTGAGATCAAGTCTGACTTACTGCCGGCAATGCGAACCAAACTTCTGCTCCAGTCGTCTAGGGACCCGACAGCCCTTAGTAGATGGCCTCGGACCCCATACTCCCAGAGCACCCCCCACAGGTCGCCGCGAGGGACACAGATCCACAAAACACATTTGGACTGGTTGGGCAAACTCCCATGAACCCTCCCTGGAGAAAGTATAGACAACTCTATAACCTCTCCCGGTGTTCCATGACCGGGACGAAAACCACATTGTTTCTCCTGAATCCAAGGTCTGACTATCGGCCAAATTCTCCTCTCCAGTACCCTGGCATAGACTATTCCGGGGAGGCTGAGGAGTGTGATCCCCCTGTAGTTGGAACACATCCTCCAGTCCCACTTCTTAAAAAGAGGGACCACCACCCCAGTCGGCCAGTCCAGAGGCACTGTCCCCAACCGCCACGCAATGTTGCAGAGGCGTGTCAACCAAGACAGCCCCACAACATCCAGAGACTTGAGGTACTCAGGGCAGATCTCATCCACCCCCGGTGCCCTCCCACCAAGGAGCTTCTCAACTACCTCGGTGACCACAGTTCGGGGGATCAACGAGTTTACACCTGAGCCCTCAGCCTCTGCTTCCTCAGTGGAAGACGTATTGGTGGGGTTGAGGAGATCTTTGATCTCCTTCAAATGTCCTAGGATTTCCCCAGTAGAAGTCAGCAGATTTCTATCCTCACTGTTTGCCAGAATTTCTTCGAGGCTGACCGATAGTCCTTCTCTATGGCCTCACCAAACTCCTCCCAGACCTGGGCTTTGCACCGTGCCTGTCGTGGCAGCATACCCACGCGGGTAGCTGTGTAATGGCGGCAGGCCACTCAATTTAACAAAGGCCACAGACCTTACGGCCACAGCTCCGAGTGGCCACGTTGAAAATGGAGGTGGTTTTCATGCGAACTGTGTCCCATTCTGAACTAAACTGCCAGTATAAAAACTGCCTTTATTTATATTCTTAAAATGAGAGAAACTGCTTATTCTGAATTTTTAAGTTTAGGCTTAAGAGATAGGAACAAGTTCTTTGAAAAACATCTATGACCTTTGATACAGCGGGGAAAATAATTATTTGACACATCAGCATTTTTATCAGTAAGGGGATTTCTAAGTGGGCTACTGACACAAAATGTCCACCAGATGTAGCCATCAAGCCAAATATTGAATTCATATAAAGAAATCAGAACATTTAAGTATACAAGTTGAGTCATAATAAATTAAGTGAAATGGCACAGAATAAGTTGAAGATAACACAAAATGGCATTGACAGCCAGGAGATTACCTGAAATCTGTCAGTATTGAGAGAGAAACCCTGTCCCCTATCAGTACTAATTGATATTAGCTGCTTTAGTCCTAATTGACTAAAAAGGCTTCTCATTACCCAGGAGGCACACAGGAAAGACTTCATGATGGGTAAAAACAAAGAACTCTCTCAAGATCTTTGTAATCTTATCATTGAAAAGCATTTTGATGGGAATGGTTATAGGCGCATTTCCAGATTGCTGAATGTTCCTGTGAGCACTGTGGGGGCCATTATCTAAAAATGGAAAGAGCATCAGTTCACCATAAACTGGCCATGTAAGATCCCTGTCCGAGGAGTCCAAAGAATAATCAGGATAGTTTTCCAAGAGCCAATAACCACTCGGGCAGAACTTCTGGAAGGTACTGTTGTTTCAAAGAAAACTAAAACCAATGTACTGAACCGGCATGGCATCCATGCACGCTCACCACACAAGACTCCTTTGCTTTACAAAAAGCATGTTGAGACTCGGTTAAAGTTTGCGAAAGAGTATTTGAAAAAGCCTGTGGATTATTGGGAGACTATAGTATGGTCATATGAAAGCAAAATTTTACTTTTTGGCAGTCATTCTACACACCATGTTTGGAGAAGAAGTGGCACTGCCCACCACCCCAAGAACACCATACCAACACTTAAGTTTGGGGGTGGAAGCATCATGGTTTGGGGCTGCTATTCAGCATGGGGTACTGGCAAACTTCATATTATTGAAGGCAGGCTGAATGGAGAAATGTACTGGGACATTCTAGATAAACATCTGCTACCAGAAAGCTGAAAATGAAAACAGGGTGGACATTTCAGCAAGACAATGATCCCAAACAAAAGGCCAAGGAAACAATGAAGTGGTTTCAAAGAAAGAAAATCAAATTGCTTGAATGGCCCAGTCAATCATCTGACCTAAATCCCATAGAAAATCTATGGAGAGAACTGAAGCTCAAAGGTCATAAAAGAGCCCCAATGAACCTTCAAGATTTAAAGACCATTTGTGTGAAAGAATGGGCCAGAATCACTCCTGAGCAATGCAGACGACTGGTCTCTCCATACAGGAGGCGTCTAGAAGCTGTAATCACCAACAAAGGCTTTTCTACAAAGTATTAAATAAAGTGTGTTCAATACTTATTCCCTGTGTCATTTCACTTCATTTATTATGACTGAACTTGTATACTTAAATGTTCTGATTTTTTTAAAATAAATTTAATGTTTAATTGGAATCCTGCTGACCAGCATGACCGGCGTGCAGTCAGACATCTCTCCGTATGCTGGGGGTCGCAGGATCAGCACCTTGGACTGTGTAGCTGGAGGCTGCTAGGCTAAACTGTGTCTGAACTCAACTGATAGTCTTTATCCTAACACCAGGGAAGTTTTCAGTTCATCGTAGTTTCGTGACCCAGACGCCTCCGGGCAAATAGACAGATTGTAGATAGATGGGCATCTATCATTTAAAAAATCTCCAACTATTTGAAACAGACTTTTGATTTCCACAAGTTTGTTAAATGTCATTGTATGTAAGAAAAGGTGCAATAGTTTTACATTAATGTGGCGTAAAACCAACAGGCACGCGATGCGCGCAGGTCTGAATGATAATGAGGTACGACAGGTACACTTCCTGAGCTATGAAGCTGCAAGTGCTGCTGTTGATAGAGAAGATGGCTGCAAATGTTTGGGGGGGGGTGCTTTTCCCCCATAACATTATCAGATTTACATTTAGTAATTTAGCAGATGCTTTTATCCAGAGCAATTTACATATGAGAACATTCACAATCCGAAGCTTCAGGGGCATCTTTGGGGTTCATCTTACTCAAGGATACTTCGACTCACGGCTGGGGGATCGAACTGCATTTGACACATCAGCATTTTTATCAGTAAGGGGATTTCTAAGTGGGCTATTAACATACAATAGGGGATCCTATTGTGTGGGGATTTCTAATAGCTATTTATGGAGTTGTCTGTATCCAGGGGGTTCTATTGGTGGTGCTCACTGGCAGCGGTAGAATGGCTCCCAGACCTAGAGAATAGTGTATCTCTACAATAATTTTACTGACTGGTCTAATTGTTTAATTACTATCATGATTATTATTACTATTATTATGAATGACTAATTCTACCACTACTCCTATTATTATTATTACTATCATGAATATTAGAGCTAGTGTTACTACTATCACTACTAATACTACCACTATTATTGTTATTATTTTTTGGTATGAATACTACCTCGACTATAAATGTATTACTGTTACTATGATTATCTCAAATTGCTTCTATCTACACCTATATCACTAAAATATCCCATTGCTTAAACTTACCAATGTACCTGCATACATCACTATATTATATTCAATTGTTTTTGTTTTATTTGTTTGTTTATTTTTCTTTATTTGCTATTGTTTTGTTTTTCTATCCTTATACACTCCTATGATTTGTTAATTTGCAATTTTTCTTCCAATAAAAAAAACCCCAAAACAACGCCAGCTGAGAGTGAAGGGATCTTCACGGGAGGACAATTGTAATGCACACAATCAACCACCTCGAGGGATGATCCGGTATGCTGCCTTCCCCGACCACGACACACAAATCGTGTGTAAGCCACCCAGTGGTGGAGGAAGTACTTAATCTCCGTACTTACATAAAAGTACAAATAACCAGAGATATATTTACTTTAGTAAAAGTAGAAGTACATTCTCTCAATGTATATTTTCTGTCCAATTACATCCCAACAGTTATGCCTGATTTAAAAATATAATGATAAGGAAGCAGTCAATAATGAGTACTGAATATTATATTACATTATAATAAATGTGCTGTGTGACAGACGTTCTTGTAATTTATAGATAACCAGTGGCAACAAAAATATTCATTAACTGTTGATGAGTGCAAATATTGAAAATGTGTCTAATTTAGAAACCTCTATGACTATATTGTAGTACGTTTTGTCGCTTTGGACAAAAGCGTCTGCTAAATACCATAACCATCCATAACTATGACTAAAGCCCAAAAAAATATAGGCTATACATGCCCCCCCGCTTTTTTTTTTCCCTATGACTTATATGTCAAGATGCATTTTGCAAGCTTGCAGCATAAATGATTCAGGATCAGACTCCATCTTCTGCTAAGGTCACAGGCACCGCACCCACAGTTACCTGACCACACCAGACTGTGCAGCTGTTGGAAAAGCGAAAGGATCGAAGGATCATTCATACCTGATTGGGTCCAATCAGAGCCCTATTTGGGTCAAAGTCTAGCATTCTAGAATCTTTGGTAGTGTAGCAACCCGTATCTATGGCATCCAAAAATCACTGTTGAGACAAATGTGTGACGGACGGTCAGGAATATGTTTTGGCTGGGGGAAACTGAACTGAAAATGTAACAAAATGTTGTAGAAATCTAGTGGAGTAGAAAGTAAAATAATTGCTGCAAAATGTAACGAAGTAAAAGTCAAAAGTATGCACTATCGATTCTACTTAAGTAAAGTACAGATACATGAAAAATTTACTTAAGTAAAGTAACGAAGTATTTGTACTTTGTTACATTCCACCACTGATGCCACCGAATTGCCTCACACGTTGACTAGTTATCGTTATATGCAGTATTTTTTCACAGAAGGCTGCTGAAGAGCAAAAAGCTGACGACAACAGTGAATTTCACTGTTGTGAGTGACATAGCTTCCAGTTCCGCTGGCATATGTCCCATGTTGACGTTTGCACCAATCATGATTGGACTAGCTTGTGCTTCAGATGTGGACACGCTGGAGGCGTTCCTCCAGTGTCGTCACTGACGCAGCATTGAGTTCCCTCGAAAGGGAACATACAACACATGAGGGAAGCGAAAACAACAAAAACTCCACATAACACAGAAAAAAACTTTACCATCCCAAACCGTGAAAAAACGGTATTATGTAGTTTGCAGTATATTGACAAACCAAACCCATCATTCTTATCTATTTACCTGTGTAAATAGATACACATTCATTTCTGTAAATGAATGACATAAATTCCTTTGCTCTCAGTTTTATTGTTTGACAGTGACAACAGTCAAGATGAAGTGCTACATTTCACCCATTAAGGCTCAGAACTTATATTAACAGAAAACCTCAGCATTATTCTACAGATGTACACACATATACATCACCCTCCCAGCTTTAGATGGTCAGTTCTCATAAATAATGAAAGTTGTATACAAAAGGATCCCATATAATAAGTGTCTCTTTGCGCCTTCTAGTGTTTGTTGAGGTCATTAGTGACTCTTGTTACTGATGTCCAATATGGTGTGCATCTCCCCAGGCTCATATCCCAGGAGGCCTTGCAGGTTGCAGACAAAGCGGTAGACGTAGCGTTTCCCGGCCGTCTTGCGGATGATGTTCTTGTCGTAGTAGTATCGTAGAACACGACTCAGCTTCTCACAGTTCATCTTGGGTTTTTTCTTCCTCCGACCCCACAGCAGAACCACCTGGAGACAAAGCTACATCTTAATTCCAGAGGTCATTAGCAGTAAGCCTTATAGAGCTACATTAGCCTACATGTCTGAAGGTTTCTTCAGACATGGTCTCTTCTGTCTCTTCTGTCACTGGCTCTATATCCTGGTGTGGAGCAGTCCACAATAGAGAGCCCACAATGTCAGAGTCATCACTGTGAGCAATCTCCACTTCTGAGTCTGTCTCTACATGTACAGAACAGTATAAACACAGGAAAAGGACAGATTATGTAGGGCTTTCAGGTGATGATGCAAAACAGCTTCTGGTGGGCATACTGAATTACAAAACAATGGTGGAACTGTTCTGAAATGTCTCCTGCCATAAAAAAAACTTGGAGAAATCATACAAATTTAAGAAGCTAAATAAGTAAAAATTTGAAAATCACTGAGTAGATTTTTTGTCACTTAATGGACACTGTGCGGTAAATATTGCTATTCTATGAACAAATCTAAATTGTGCTGTTTAACTGATTTTCTTTCTTTTGGCTACTTGAACAGAGCTACTCCACAACATACTAAAAATGCAGAAGCTGACATGGAAAATCACCATATAAAGCTGTTAAATCAAATGTGTAAGCAAACAGTTGACTATGTACACTTCCAGCAGACACACTAGCAACACAACTGCTAGTTTTCCCACCTAGTTAATCTAATATTCACTCTTCTTTCAGCTATGTCTTGGTCTCTACCAACGCCGGAGAAAAATATGTGGGTGTTTAGCTGCTAAATGTTGCAGTTTCTTTACTAGTTTTTTTGTCTGTAGTTTAGTCACTACTTGGATTAAAATATTTTGTGTATTGCAAAAACTACTGTAGCTGCTTTTTGTGTTTTTTTTAATTATATAGGCTAGTTTTATACAATAGTGAAGGAAGTCAGGCAACAGGGAAAAGGACCCAAGCGCAGAAGAGGTGGAAGGATGATGAGTGGTGATTTATTGTCTAAATCAGGGGTGTCAAACATACGGCCCGCGGGCCGGAACCGGCCCCCAAGGAGGTTCGTTCAGGCCCGCAGGATAATTTGAAAGTGGAAAAAATGCATAAAAGACATGGAATTAATATTTTTAATTCGCTGCAATTCATGGATTATCCGCTAAGGGGCGCACTCTTTCCATCAGAGTAGAAGACAAGCCGCATCACTGAGACAGACTGAAAACAGCAGACGGTATCAATGCACCATCTGCTACTTGTTACGACGTTGTTAATACCTTGGTCTCTATTTCTCCGCTACACCCTCATTAGCCAAAATGTCGTTATCCAAACGGAGAAAAGTAGATAAGGAGTGTAGAATTTTCAAAGAAAAATGGACCACGTCCTATTTATTTACAGAGATGCACGGAAAACCTTCGTGCTTGGTGTATCACTCTCCTTAGTTTGTAAGGTGTGCAGGGATTACATTTAGATTTTATATGCGTATGTGTAAGTGGTTTAAAAATTCCTTTCTTTAAAAGTCTCATTTAATCTTAAAGTGCATTACTATATTTTTCAGTACCAATTAAAGTTTTGTGCCTTTGTACAATCAGTGGGATCTGTTGCAATGCATATTTGTGAATGATAAAAGTAAATTGCACATTTGTCTAAGGAAATATGAGGTGTTTTATGAAATGTTTTGTAAAAGGATAGTTTATTAAATTTCAATTATTTCCTAATGTTCTTGTGCTTCTTTACACCAAAACAAAGGAAAGACATGATATTTTAATTATTTATAGCAGAGTATGGTATAATTTTAATGGTCCGGCCCACTTGACATCTCCCTAGGCCGTATGTGGCCCACGATGCGAAATGAGTTTGACACCCCTGGTCTAAATGGTAGACACGCAGCTAAACAGGTTATAGGCAGATAAACAGGTAGGTAGGTGACTAACAGGTAGGCATCAATCCAATGGGCAGACAGAACCAACACAGCTATGATGACGAACCGACTAAGAACCAGGTGAAACCTTAACATGAATACCCTCAGTTAGGGGAGAAAACGAGACACAGGTGAACACAATGACATAGGTAGAAACAATCTGGGCAATCACAGACGGGAACTAATTCTAACCTGACTGAAAAGACAAATTACAATATAAAACAGGAACTAACAGCAAAAAACCCCAATACCCTGACAAGTTTTACTTTTGAATGTAAATTGATAGAAATATGTTTAATCAATCCATATAGTTTATTTTATTAATTGTTTATTTTATTTTCAGTATTTATCTGCAAACACAGCAATATAACTCGTAATAGTATAAAACGTACCAGGTTACGTAGGTAACCATGGTTCCCTGATAGGGAACGAGACGCTGCGTCAGCTGACGCTATGGGGAATGCCTTCAGCGTGACTGCCTCTGAATCTCTGTATCAACATAGACCAATCTTGATTGGGTTTAACATCAACACGTGACACACGCCGGCGGAACCGGAGGTATAAAGGGAGCCGGCTTTCACTGTTGTCGTCAACCTTCTGATTGACTGAAGCAAGCCGCTCACAGGCATGCCGGAAATATGGCAGCGAGACGCAGCGTCTCGTTCCCTATCAGGGAATCATCGTTACCTACATAACCTGGTACGTTCCCTTTCAAGGGAACTTCAATGCTGCGTCAGCTGACGCTATGGGGAACGCAGTACCAACTCCGCCATGCTGAAGGGATGCCTGTCACGAGTGTGAACCCAGCAGGGCACACTTCAGGACAAGAGAGCCACAGACCCCGGATTATTTAAGCGGTCTAGGCTGTAAAATCTCACAAAAGTGT
>CM022475.1:965885-985696 GCA_011952105.1 Coreoperca whiteheadi | reverse complement strand
AAGCCACAGAAGTCATTATACAGCTGCTCTGACAAGCTGAGTATGATGAACCGTGACTATGCCTAAACTGACCTTTGTCTAAAATCAGTGGAGTGCCACTTTAACTACAAAAAGATGTAACATTTTACTTTAACCCCCACTTTATGTTCAAGAAACCCTGATCCTTATCCTTCGTTATTGGTATATCACTCTAGAGGTGCAAAAGTGAACAGAGACGTCTCAGCTGTTGATGTAGTTTTGTCATTTATTGACTAAAAAAAAAAAAAAGGACAAAAGCACTGACTGTGAAAATGTTATTTCTGCAGCCTCTACAGGCAGCACTACAGCAGTCAGACAGGACTGAAGCAGGACAGTATGGTATTAGAGAACACGAATCGAGCGCATATCCACAGTGCAATGGACTCCTCTATGTTATCCACACACACACACACACACACAACTACTCGTCAGAATACACACATCTTCCAAAGATAAATTCAGTCACTTAGGTTTTAGGCAGAGAAGGCTATGTTCTTTTCTAGCACAGGTCACTTTCAGGAACAGAGTACAGCAGAATAAGACAGACAAACATGCTGAGGGAACCACAGGTAAACGGATGGGTCAATACATCTGCATCGCAGGGCTCCCCGGACCACTGATGATAACACACAAATGGATATATATTCAGCAAACACCATAAAACACTGACAGAGCCGTCGGAGAGTCTTTTAACTTGAAATGTTAATAGGAGCGTTAATCTGTGGTGAATGTGGAGACATGGCTTCCTTGCAACACCATCCAGTCACAGTGCTGCTATGAGGCGGTGGTGCACACTAACCTCGGTGTCCCTTCTCTCTTCCATGGAAGACATGGGTTGGTTTGGAACCATAACAGTGCTGAGGTTTATTGGCATATTTGCTGGGTTTTGGTAGCCTTATTGGCTCAGAAGGAGAAGGGGAATGTAGTTAGAATTGTGGTTCGAATCACTGTTGTGTGAAACCTGTAGTAGGGAAGTCCAGGTTTGGTTAAAGATATAGTCCCTGATTTTGCTATAGCACTCCAGTGTTTTTTGACTCCGCTCCTGGTTGATGTTTTGACCTAGAATTTCCAAACACCTGCGGAAATGAACAAAATAAGGAAGTCTATCTTTAATGTTTTCACCCAACAGTGATAATATGCATTGCTGGTTCACGGAGGGGAAAAAAAAAATAAAAAATACAGATTCCGAATAAGCCCACTTCAAAACATGTTACTGCAAGATGAACTGGGAGTAATAGAGGTTGTATATGGATTAATAATGTAAAGAAATAATGCCACAGTATACGGTGAAAAAGCTGCAAGGTTTTTCTTGTGTGGTTGGACCATATGGTGAGTTACAGTGAGGTGGAGGAGGGCAGATGTGGTTTAGCGAGGATCATCAGGGGCAGCTATCTTCTCCAAACTGGGCTCCATGCCCCAGATCTCCCTGGCATACTGGGAAATGGTGCGGTCACTGGAGAATTTGCCACAGCCGGCGATGTTATGGATCACAATCTTGGTCCACTCTTTAGGGTTCTGTTAATACACGGGGGGGGAGGGGGGGGCATTGTAAAATAAGATTAAACTGAATTGATCCCTGAGAGAAAATATTAAGTATCATAGTATGATAAAGTACCCTATAGTATAATAAATATATACTATAATACATTATAGTACAATATAGCACTATAGTGCAGTATAGTATACCATATAGAATAGTATAATATGGTAGTGTATAGTATTAGTACAGTATAATCTAGCATAGTATAGTTAGGTACAGTATCATATGGTGCCATATAGTATAGCACAGTATGCTTCCTTACAAAAGGCAGAGAGCATTAACTACACAAGCAGGGAAGTTGAGAAAAAAGGATTTGAAGTCAATTACAAACGGCGTAAATTAAGGTTTTAAAACTTGTCCAGTATACAAGCTAAATGTGTTCTTTTAGCCTTCTTGTCCATCTGAACAATATTAATAAATTAATTCACAGATTTAAGTTTTTTAATTAAATGTTTCTTTAACCACACCAAGTCAAATGATTTCCACTGGAGTCTCTGAGCTTTAGCTGGTCTTACTTTGTTTCGCTCCATTATTATTAGATTTACATATTGCCTTATGTATGCGGTATAAACTAACACAGTTACTAAGATGTTGCAGTATCAAAATACATTTTTCAATTACAGGAAGATGGATGCCAAGTGGGGATAAATTTGCTTTAGCTAAGGTAAGCTGTGGCTCACCAGCTAGTTTTGGTTAGCTGGGGGTGATGTCATTTGGCACATGGTAATTGATATTGTAAAACCTATGTCACAGAGTCAGATTCTGTCAGTTCCTGCATTGTGGCTTTACAGGGCATAGTATAGTACAGTATAATATAGTATAGTACATTACAGTATAGTAGTGTAATACACAGTAGTACAATATACTGTAGTAAAGCATTGGACATCTTATATACAAAATGCAAGTAAAGCAGAAATTCTACAGAATCTCATACTTACTGTAAGCGCAGAGGGGTTAAAGTGCCCCTCCAGACAAGTTTTAAAGTATGTAAAAAAGTACTCTGCTATGATTAATATTTTGTTTAACATGGCTATCCCACATAAAAAAGTACAAGCTCAGTCAGCCTCATATGAGGAGTCTGTTGTCTGCAACTAGCAGATGTGTCAGAATGCAAAGTGTAGTTAGCACCTTTGAATTGTTGATGTTGTTTGTTCGTGGCAGTGAGACTGTCACAGCGTTCGTGGCTGTGAAACATACAACAATATCTGCTACGGTGTTACGGTGTGTTCTTATTGTTAGCGCGTAACGTTGGTAGATAGCGGAAAGAAGCTCCAGGGTCCGGTTTCCATCCAGAAACCGCACACCCCACCATGTTTGCCGTCAAAACTTTCCCCCGCGCTAACCAAGTGCAAACTCTCGCGCCCCTGTACTGACAAGTCCGCTCTGCGCTCGACGTTTGAGGTTTCTTTGCCGGTGGCTTTGCGACTGGCTTGAAAACACCTCTCTGCTGACAAACTTTGCACAGATACATGGGGGACATTTTTGGGTGGAGGGGTACTTTAAAAGGCTGCAGTTATGACCACAAAAACCGAGGCTAAAACAAAAAGAATCTCGGAGACGCATCATGCTGTATTAGCCTGCTTTCCAAATGAATTGTGATTTGGGCTCGTCTTGATTTCCTGTTGATGGTATACTGACCTTGTAGAGTGCGCTGACTTTCTCTTGACATTTGATGTATTCTTCATAGTCGGCAAACACCTTGAACCTGCAACACCGACACAGTTTAAATGGATGAGAAGAAGCAGTCTAATATAAATAAATACTACATTAGTATGATCCAAGAAAACAAGACCATTTCAAATCAGTTACTCTGCATATCGCCTCTGCATTCACTAAGTGGCACAGTAATGCAAATCGCAACTCTCATCATCACCTCACTTCAGAGTCCCATTTGGAGCCTCACTTTCATTTGACAGTAGATGACAGTGATACACTGATGACACTGCATGACTGGGGACCTAACAAGGTGGGCTACGTGTCAGCACAGGCAAAGTGCTGATTCATTAGTGTCAGCATTAGTGTGCTCTAACCTGTCGTGGTGCATCAGCATGTTGACGAGGTCTTTGAAGAGGTCGGGCTGGCCGGGGCTGAAGGAGCCCCCAGATATCTGGTCCATTGCCTGCTTCAGCTCAGGGACACGGTTGTAGTATGACACAGCGTCATAGCTGAGGACACAAGACATTAAAAAAAAAATCCGGCCCAGTGCAGCTTTAATAATTGCTTAAAAAGAAAACGGTAAGCAATTTCGGAAATAATTTTGTAATCAAATTGATCCGTTTCTTCTCTTTGTGTTCACTACAGAGTAAAGTTCTGCACGGACCTAAAACACAGACCTGAACCCTTCCCATACCTGCGTCTTTGAGACGCGACCTGACAGAACCCAACTGGCTCTGCCAAATTTGAGACCTGAACTTGACGGGAGACCCTAAAGGGTTCTACAGGGCACAAGGCGCGGGGTTCGCACCGCTCGTCAATGTCAAACGTGGCCCAGGTAGCGAATCAAAACAAGCAAGAGGCGGGGTTTCTTACTTTGCACCTTTCTTCCTGGTGCTTGAGCAGCCAGGTGAATCTCTCTGGTGAGTAGAATGCCGTTCACTCTGCCGATAAAGGGGCTGTGGTCTGTGAGCGAGGCCCGCTCAGACATTAACAGACAGTACGGAATCATTTAACCGACTAACTGTGTCCTACTGCTATGCTTTCATCATTCGTCTCACCCCTTCTTGTCCAGAGCCTCCACATCGTCCACCCTCATGCCGAAGATGAAGAGGTTCTCCTCTCCGGCTTCCTCTGCCATTTCCACGTTTGCTCCGTCCATGGTGCCGATAGTGAGGGCGCCGTTCAGCATGAACTTCATGTTCCCAGTGCCAGAGGCCTCAGTACCTGCAGTGGAGATCTGCTCCGACAGGTCAGCTGCAGGGATCACTGCAGACAGGAGACCGGTGGAAAGATCCAGAATTCCAGTTTTACCTCTCTATCCAAGTTCTCCTACATACATGGGCACGAGGCCCTGGCTGTCAGAATCTAAGCTCTTTTCCTATAAATTCAAAAAAAAAAACAAAACACATGCAGCCAGACAAGAAAAGACCGGTTTTGGTACTCAGGTTTGATACCCGATCATCAACAACAACAAGCATTAAAGCACTAGGCAATGCTGAAGCCCTAAATGTCTGAAAGAAAGAGCAACCTTTAAATAGTGAACATAAATGACAAATGTATGAATAAGATTATAAATGATCATAAATGAATAGTATTCATTACCCTTTTCAGCCAGAGTGACCCTGTAGTTCTCCAGGAAGATGACTTTAAGGCGATCACCCACCACAGGGTCGTTATTGATAATGTCTCCAATTGATGTGATCAGCTTGATGATCATCTTGGCAGTATGATAACCCGGAGCCGCCTGGAAACCCAGAGGACCATCATGTTGAGAAACACTAAATAAAGCCAAGCTGCCAGGTATCTGTGTGGAATTACTTTTTTGTTGTAAATGTAGCATTTTAAACTCCCATCAGTACAAATAGGAGCCATTGGCAGATTCCGTCCGAACACAGTTAGAGTTTCGACTTTCCTTAATTCTTGAATGTGCACTTATCAGCACTGGCAATCCCAGAAAACCCATAACGAAATCAGTCCAAACAAGACTCAATTTATGACTGGAAACACAAAATGTACTAATGCACCAAAATGTATGCATTTGTTGACAAATGTGACAGCCTCAGTCATACGACTTCAATAAAAATTAAGAAAAATGCTTCTTTAAAACTTACTAAGGGATTTTTCTAAAACTGGGCCCACTAAATGCAACTTTTGGTGTTCCACAAAACCTGTTCTACCCTGATCATCAGATGAGTTTGATCATTTTATTTTGAAAAAGAGCAAACTCCACACTAGATTTTCGAAGAAGGAAAAAAACTTTATATATTATTCGACTGGGTGCAGTTACTCTTTAAAGCAACAATAATTACTTTTTGTTTAGGGCCACTGTGCGGGCGGTGCAATAAGCTATAAAAACACTGGACCACCAACTGTACACAAGTAGTGTTATCAGTCCCCCCCCCCCCCTTTTTTCACTGAAAACAGCTGACTGCTTAAGGAAATCAAATCAATGTGACCATTAAAAGAAAAATAGTAAAGCTCACTACAAGTGGCACCTTTCACTTTACACAGAGCCATTTGATCCATTAATAATATAAAAATATTGATTGATGCCGCTTTAAGTTACAGACTTGCCTCGGAGGTTAAAGGTACTTTTGCAATTGTGGTTATACGTTTTACCATAGGGGCCTTTCTGTGGATGATCTCAGGGCGATAGTTCTGCAATATACTTACAAAGCGACTAGGAGATGTCACTGATGTTATTATCAGGGTCTGTTTTGTTTGTCAGACAGTTGGTCTTCTATTTGGGACCTTGATGTCTAGCTCAGGACAGGAATGTTTGCAGTATCGGTTAGATATAACTATGTGTTCGTGTAAAGTCTTTCAATAAAAAAAAATTAAAAACGTTGAAAGCCATGTTTATTCTCTTATGACGGAGCTGGGCTAGCAGTGTCCTCCTGCTTCCGGTCGTCCATTATCCAAGGTAAACATACAAAAGTGAAATGGACGCGCAGAAATGTAACCGATAGCCACGTTTTCACCGGACTCTGGATAAGACAGGCTCATTTCACAACAATGTCAGTGTTCTGTCTCGCTTCCAGTCGACACGGGAAGATCACACCTTCACTGCCGCTCACCTTTCCTCCAATCATGATGGTTCTGGGAGTCCATGACTTGTTGGGGTCCTTCTTGATACCTGATTAAATAAATTAATCATAAACACACACAAAAAGAAAAAAGAAGTTTTCCTTAACTGTGAACCTGTATTTATTTCCGAAAAAGCTGCCAGTAAAAGAAGAAGCACCCACGGTTGTACAGCGTGATGATGTGCAGGCAGTTGAGCAGCTGTCTTTTGTACTCGTGGATCCTCTTCACGTGGACATCGAACATGGAGTTGGGGTTGATCTTCACCTTGTAGTGCTCTTCAAGATAGGCGGCAAACTTCATCTTGTTCTCCTAAAAAAAGTTGAGGTCATACAGGCGAACGTGATTCGGATCAAACAGAAAACAGACAGGAAACTAGTATATCGCCTTTTCTTTAGCCATTTGAAGCTCTCACTTGTTTGACTTTGGCAACATCCCGAATGAAAGCGTCATCGTCCACAAAGTCCAGAAGCTTCTTCAGCTGGTCCAGGTCGCGGATGTAGTCCTCACCAATCCTCTAAATAACAGGATTATCACAGAAGAACCATATTATTTGACATGTCCCATGAACTTAGAAGCGGCTCTGCAGTGTAAATAGTTTCATTATGTCAAAGCATCCAGGCAAATTTGTTTCTTTTAAGATAAACGCAGCAGTACGCTTGGGGTAAGCACTGGTCCCGAAAGGGATTTAAAGGATCTCCTCAATGGTCAACATGGAACTACAGACGTCTCCTGCATAATTTAATAATGTATAGGTTTCATTAGGGCCATCACTTTCAATTAGGTCAACATAGTTTCTGAAAATATTTTCTCGGTTTGGTACAGCGGACCAACTGAGGTCCTGCAGTTAACGTCGCAGCTTCTAAGAGCCGGCAGACAGAAAACCTGCTATTCTCCATCCTGCTAGCACGTAGACGCATTAATAGTGATTGCTGAGGTAGCGAATTTCACATGACAAATTATATCATAGTACATTTCCACTATGCCAGATCAATTGGCAAAAAAATAAAATAAAATACAAATAAACATTTTAAATCTAGAAGAATTATATCATATCATCATATTTCTTTCAATAAACTTTAGTGGTCATGGTTTTAATACTGACATAAGCATTTTTAAAACTGTAAACATTGTTTGAGAAGGTTCCTTGTGGTTCCTAGAGTCTCCAAAAGTAGAATGGGAGCCAGAGCCTTCAGCTATCAAGCTCCTCTCCTGTGGAATCAGATCCCAGTTCGGATTCGGGAGGCAGACACCATCTCCTCATTTAAGAATAGGCTAAAGACTTTTCTCTTTGATAAAGCTTATAGTTAGGGCTGGCTCAGGAGAGTCCTGAACCATCCCTTAGTTATGCTGCTATAGGCCTAGACTGTCGGGGGACTTCCCATGATGCACCTCTCTCTCTTCACCTCTGTCCTCCTCTCCATCCGTATGCATTCTCATCCCATAATTGCATGTCACTAACTTGACTTCTTCCCTCTCCCGGAGTTTTGTGCTTTGTCGTCCGTCTCTACTTTCTTAGTGTCACTTTCAGCAGGTATTTCAGTGTCCAGAGATGTATCTGGATCAGTGACTATGGCGACCTGCTGGGGCAGTGTTGCTGTGTCTCTGGTGCAGGGGACGAGTGGCTCGGGTGCTGCTCGTTGGGCTCCACCTGGAGCTGCTCGGTTGTCCGTCTGGACCCATCATCTTCCCTTATGTTTTACCACCTAAATATTTCTAACATAATAATATATATATATACAACTATTTTGCCATCATAACTGTATATGTTATAGTTTTGATGCTATAAATCTATTCTGTACTTACGACATCTATTGCATGTCTGTCCATCCTGGGAGAGGGATCCCTCCTCTGTTGCTCTTCCTGAGGTTTCTATCATTTTTTCCCCTGTTAAAAGGGTTTTTTTGGGTAGTTTTTCCTTAATCGAATCGAGGGTCTAATTGTCGTATGTTACAGATTGTGAAGCCCTTTGAGGCAAATGTGATTTGTGATACTGGGCTATATAAATAAAATTGAATTGAAATTGAATAGAAGTAGCATTTGGATTGGAGCCAAGTTGGGCCGAGGTCACATGTACTGTCAGGCATGTAAACACCTTATAGACCTTGCTTACATGTATTTCACTGTATGGGAGGTATGTGCCAGAGGGTGGAAACGAATTGCCAAATAAAACATTTATTAGCCATTCTTGTTTACGGATCAGGTAGAGCACCCGTCAGTATGCAGTAGATTGTGGGGGCCTTCGGGTTAGAGAAGCAGACTGGTGACCGGAACCTGGACCAGCAAGTGACCGAGCAGTGTTTGCCCCTCCTTCATTACCGCTCAGTGGCCATCGGCTCGGACTGTGGTTGTACTGCGCGGCTTCCAGGTGCGAACGCGTGGGACCGTGCGAGCGCGGTCAGTGCGTTCCTGCAAAAGACTGCTCTTCTCAGTGGAACTTCCTCGAATAGTTCTCACGTGATCTCAATAAAAATGTTTTAAAACACTTTTGGCCCGTCTGCCTGCGCACACAACCCCCTGGGTCAGGTTGCAGTGACAGATGGGT
Organism: Coreoperca whiteheadi; assembly: GCA_011952105.1. NCBI lineage: Eukaryota > Metazoa > Chordata > Actinopteri > Centrarchiformes > Sinipercidae > Coreoperca > Coreoperca whiteheadi. The sequence continues at coordinate 976,853 of CM022475.1, read as the reverse complement.
CGAAATTGCACCCAGTGTGTGGATTGTGTTTCACAGACAATCTGGCAACCTGGGTGACGTCAGACCAGAGGTGTCAAGCAACGAAGTACTAATACTTTGTTACTAGATACTAGATATATTCTAACACAGTTGTTCATCTTTTGTACTGATGAGCCAACCAGGAGAGTTTCATGTCCATCTTTGAACGTGCTACAACTGTCAGTCAGCTGATATTTTCTATGCAGACAATAGGCAGGGCTTTTATCCCCATGACTCTGGATGCCTGAACTCTCATTTCTCAACGCTATATTCAGTCTGTATGAACAAAAACAAACATACCTCTGCGATGACCTCGGCCAGGCCAGGGTTGCACATGACCAGCCAACGCCTGGGAGTGATGCCATTGGTCTTGTTCTGAAACTTCTGAGGGTCAAGTTCGTAGAAATCCTTGAACCTGAGGAGGACAGGAGCAATATTCAGAAAGTATTAGCACAGGAAAAACTTACAACACCAGATTTTAGTGATGTTTTTATATATAAAAAAAAAAAAAAGAAGGTCCAGTGTATAACATTTAGGAGGAGCTATTGGCAGATAATGGAATATTAGATTTATAAGTATGTTTACAAAATGTTCATTACCTTAGAATAACACGTTTTTATTTACAGAGCCATATGCCGCCATGTTGTACTGCTATGTTTCTACAGAAGCCCAGAACGGACAAACCAAACACTGGCTCTAGAGAGGGCTGTCCGGGTTTTGTGCGAGTTTCATGGCCACCGTAGTTTCTCCTACACGCTTGGAAGGGGAGGGTGAGGCGAGCGGTATTCAAATGGTTGCAAACTGCAATTTCACGGCTAGATGCCACTAAATCCTACACACTGGACCTTTAATGTCCACATTCTTCAACCTTTAGGCTCATGACAACTAAGCTGGGTTTCTTTGTTCCTTAAGAGCTGACTGTTTGACATTACTGGTGAGTATAAAGCTGCTACAAATATAAATATGGCTTCTTCACAGTAACGTTATGCTAGCACACACAAGCGAGAGAATAGATGAGGGTGAGCTGGTTTCCGTACACAGTGTTGATGATGATTTCAGAGTGGATGCGGGCCACTCCGTTGACAGCGTGAGATCCCACGATGCACAGGTGAGCCATGTTGATTTTCTTGACGTCCCCTTCCTCGATCAGGGACATTCGGCGCAGGCGGTCAACATCTTCAGGGTAAAGCTTGGTGACGCGCTGGAGGGGGGGGGGAGAGACATAAATCTACAGAGCACAGCCAATGCTTTAAATTATTAGAAGAGCTCCTTTTGTTTTTGTTAAATATTTGACCTATTTTTTCATGTCTCCTGCTCCGTTTAAAACAAGACGTTGGAGTGGCGACCACCTGCGCGAGGAATTTTTTATACAAATACCTAATAAAGGTTTTTGTATAAATGCTCCTACAACTTAATGATGTAGGATCTTAACTGCTGAAAAGACTGAAAAGTCACTGTAACATACCTGTCAGCAGTGCGTAAGGGTTCAAGCATCTTGCAAACACAGCCTGGCTTTACGTAAAGTTTTTTGCCGATCATGGCACAAGCCTGTGAGCCCATCCATCTGAAGTAATCTTTGTAATGGTTTTAAGAAATGACCAAAGTCAGAGTCTGACGTTACCATCAATTCTTCCATAAATCTGTAACATTTTCCAAAAAAAATATGAGCAGCCACTGCCTTCAAACTTTACGTTAACTGAATTGGTACTGGACAGTTTGTTTAACATTACAACTATTGAACTAATGTTACATAGTGAGTCAAATGACCTATGAGTTTTCTTAATTACTGGTCTTTTTTGGTGATCTAGAATTGCATGCTATTGCTACTATTAAAAGACATGCGAATACATTGTTTGGCCACCTGGTGGCAGCGGAACTAGCTGAAAACACAACACCTGACACATCCGTATAAAAGATGTTCTGGTTAACGTGTTAGCAAACAGTTGTTTATTTACACATCCAGCGGACACATTGCTAATGCAATTAACAACAGCATTGATTTAGTTAGTCATGTTTGTGTCCACCTGATGGATGTTAAATCCAATATTCACCCTCCTTTATACAAATATATCTGGGTCTTTGCTTGCTAGTGGTTTCATAAAAATAAAAATAAAAACTTTTGTTCACCAGCTAGTCTCTAACTGTGTCTGTCTGCTGCTTGGTGTTTGGCAGGTAATGCGCAGTGTCTTTATCAGAGCCTTTCCCACTTAAAAAAAAGCTGCTGGAAACCAAGTTGAAGAGAGAGGAGTTTGTAAGAGCAGAAGCATGAGCCAAAAGAGGCTGAAAAGCGCTGTACAGCTGAGAATCATCTGTAGTGTGAAAGATGTTACTCAAAGTGATGAAACCACAGAGTCATAGCCTTAAAAAAGGAACAGCCCGACGTAGATGTTGGTGGACGGATTGTCTTCAAATTTGGCATAACTAGTTCAGTCGGGTCAGGTCTTAAAGACCTGAATACAGGCTTGGCTGAGGTCTGTATGAGAGTAGTTCATAACTCTCATACAGGGTGCACCGAGATTAAATTGTTAGATCTTAATATGGGCAAAATGGCAAACAAGATCATCTCATAAATCTACGTTCGGCTCCCCTCGTACCTCCAGGTGCCTCCTGTTGATCTCATAGATGATCTCCAGGTGACGAGGCAGCAGGTTTTGGAAGAGGTCGACGGGCCAGCGCTCCAGGGCTTCGGGCAGGACAGTGTGGTTGGTGTAGGCACAGGTACGAACCACTATGTCCCAGGCCTGGACACAGAGAGGACAGGACCAGAGACAGGTGGGGTTATGTCAAATTAGTCGAGATACTTGTACCCCTGTTTTGCTTAAACTGGGTGTAAAGAAGAGTAAATTACACTCAAGTCCTGTGGTGCATTGTATGACAAATGAGTTATGTTAAAATTGTAAGCAGCATTATTAACTAGAAGTGAAACGTAAGAAATGTTAGTAAGAATGTTTTAATAACTAGATGAATGTATTTGCAAGAGCTGAGAAGACTAAATGTCTGACAAACTAAAGCACAGTTAAAGGAATGTAGCACTGATAAGACCTAGTGAATATTAGGAGTTGGAATGCTGGACGCAGTCAAAACAAGAGTGTCAACAACTGCCAGAAATGTGGACGTGCTGTGAAATGTCAAAATTGTGTGTAACATGAGTGTGCCACATAGAGAGATATAAAATAGGGCGACGGGAGAGGGAAACGGGGTTATATCCTTGTGCCTTTTCATCGGAACACATTAGAAGAAGAAGATCGTGAGCAGTAAGAGCAACAAAAATGGGAATTCTGGGTCTTTGTCGCGGTCAGAGGAATTGAGCACGCAAAAGGATTAACCAGTGACAGAGAATCACAAACTTTGTTTCACCCAGTTATTTACGGACTAGAGACTCCGGGGATATTTTGGGGGCTTTGGAAGGAGCTGTGGGATGTTCATCGAAGGTCTGACAACAGGAAGAGTGGGATAGCGCCGGCCTGTCAGACTCTGCTCTCTCCTTCTACCAGAAACCGATAACTATTGAAATTAAGTTTCAGCTGTGTAGTTATGGAATGATTGGGTTGAAGACTGAAATGTGAACTGAGCTGTTTTATTACTGCCCTTGCGAAAGCTTATTGCAATAAATAATCAAACTATAGTTCAAAGTATACACTGTGGACATTTGATTTATGAGTTCATTGATGGTGGTAAACAGTTAGGTGGTTGTGTGCATTATAGGTTCTTACAGGTTACTCTAGTTAATGAAATTAACAGTCCCTTGGGGCTCACATCCGAGCCACTAAAACCTGACCTAGCACCAGAACAAGAGCCCAGATTAATGAGAGGAGAGCTGCCGGTGTTGGTAACTGAGGCAAACGGGCTATTCGGTCGGTTGCTATATCAGAGGACGCAGGGTAGACACTCGGGCGTAGGCAGTTAGAATCTAGACGTGTCTCGTCGCCACCAGCTTAAATGTAAAATGGATGTAAATGGACTGTACTTGATAGCGCCTTTCCAGTCGTCCGACTACTCAAAGCTGTTTCACACTACAGATCACATTTACCCAGACACACACATTCATACACTGATGGCGGGAGCTAACTGCTCATCACACACACTCCCATACCGAAGGCGCAGCTTCGGGAGCATTTTGGGGTTCAGCATCTTGCTCAAGGATACTTCGACACGTGCCTGGGGGAAGCCGGGATCGAACCGCCGACCTTCCGATTGGTAGACGACCCGCTCTGCCACCAAGCCACAGCCGCCACAAACAGTTCTTAGTCAGTATTTTAGGGTGCTACTCAGAGTCTAAGGATCGGAGCCTTTGAACGGAGAGCTTGTCCAGTACCTCCTGTACGGGGGTTTACTGGGATCTGACAGTTAGCACATCATCACACATACCCGCATGTATCTCAGACTCACCACAAAACGCAACTGAAACTGTGAACATGAAATTAAAATACGTACATTTTGTACTACCCTTTAAGAAAAATACAGTTAATACATTTTGTAGAAAATGACGGTGTTGTCTTTTGTGTTTCCTACTAGTTTGCTTTTGACCCGTTTTGGGAAAAGATGATCATGCATTTGCGAGGTTCAGTCTTCCATCCTGTCACAGTGAGTGACTTCAGCTTTGACTGATGTGTCATTCTGCTGTGGCCGACGGGCTGCCGTGTCATCGTTACTGCAGTGCTGAAGGATGCAAAAAAGAGACAGAACTGCTTCGCAGGTGACCACAGGGCAATTCTGTAGTTGTTACAGTTGTTGCATGGTGAGTCCAAAACCACAAGAGTGTGGAGTCAAAAAAAGAGCTTGAGAGAGAAGTTCAAACCCTGCCTTTTACACATCCACGCGCCGGGCCCATCACTGTGTAAAGGGCATGCGACTGCTGGATTCTGCGTTTCAGAAAGTTACAGAAATTGTTGGACACGGGCCTCCAAGTTCCACGGTTGGAAAGAGGGTTTCTGTCTCTCCTAGACAATCCGACAGGCTCTTTGCTAAAACAAAGGAGAGGCCTGTGTGCTGCACTGCTGAAATGCCATAATACTGTACCTTCTCCCAAGTGAGTTTCTCCATGTCCACCAGGATCCTCATCAGCTCAGGGATGGCCATAGCAGGATGGGTATCATTCAGCTGGATGGCCACCTGCAGACCACAGAGCGACAAAGAAAACTAATTCAGTAGAGCACACATATTATTGCAATACTGAAGTCTGATGAAAAGAAAATAATATGAATGCAAATGAATGTTTAGCCATCAACATGGAAACTTCGGATGTCAGACCTTCCAATTCACACCTAACTAAAAATGGCACTCCCAGATGAATATTTATGGTAAAAAAAAAAATAAATAAAAAACTGCTGACAACTTAAAGGGTAATCTGCTCATCATCAAAATCTGTTGGTGAAATCTCAAAAGGTAAGGATGATAAAAAGATTTAGCGCAAAGTAAAATCAAATATCTGTGAGGGGTTGATATAGTGTCATTTGTAACATATACCATATCATGATTTGATGGCATGATGGATTTCCCACCTTGTCTGGCATCGTAGAAAGGTCTAGTCGCACAAACTCTGTGGAGCCAAACTTGGAGGCTTTGAATCGACGGACGATGTCTTGAAGAGTTGCGGCTACTACAAAGTACTCCTGCTTCAGACGCAGCTCCTTCCCTTCAAAGAACTGCAGAACAAAGACGATATGGAAAATTGTTAAAGCTATCGTAACGTGTTTACAACACCTGTGCTAATGGGCGCCCGGTTTTATATATTACAACGGAGGAGCAAACTTGGAAAGATACATAATTATCATAAAAACAAAAGACAGAAAAAAAAAAAGTTATTTAAAACAAATGTCCTACATTTCTACACCACCTAACCCAACTGATGGGAAAAATAGAGGATAATTTACAAAACATTGTACAACAATTTTGTATAGGCCCTACTCAATCAATGTTCAATGCTAGGTGACAGTAAACTCATTAAGAAAAAGAAAAAGAAAAGAAAGAAAAAGGTGAGTAAACCCTATGTTGCATTTGAAAAAAGGTGAGTAAACTGCGTTTATGCGCGTTCAACTGAACCAACCTCAAAAGGCGGTCCAAAAATGTGTGATTTTTAAAATTACTTTGTCATGTGTTGAAAATAGTAAAACAATCAATGATATATAGGCTGCTTGAATAACTTGATTTTTTTTAAAGACAAAAATTTGGTAACAAAACCATAACTTTGCTCCACATATGCCTGTGCTAATAAATAAATAAAAGCTTCACATTTGCAATTTCTATTCTAGAAAACCTTTTTTTTTTTTTTAAAAAGGCAGAGCTGCTCTGAAGATAGAAATTGTCTTATAAGTAGAGTTTTTTTTAACTCCACAACAGGCGGAAGACACGTCGTCTGACATGTTGCCACCTTAAGGCTAACATGTTAGCGCGCAGTTGCCCATTTACACGTCCAGCAGTCACAGAGCAACATTAGCATTCAGTGAGCAATTGGTTTGTGTCCACCTGATGAATGCAAGTCCAATTTATGGCCTCCACCAACTGCAAGCACAAACATCTGGCTGTTTAGCTGCCGAATGCGCCACTTCGTTCACCAGTGGGGCCAATTTAAAAAACAGACACTAAAGCCGACGTCATGTGTTATGAAAACAGATGGTACGCTAGGAGCAGGGTAATGCTAGCTAACACTTTGAAAAAAAGGTGTATATTCTGAACATTGGGTTGTATGAAATATAAAAACTCATTACTAAATGCTTGTTGTGTCACTTTTTTGGTTAAACCTCTAAATTTCCCAGAAGGACATGTTTGACTGTGAGATGAAGAGCAGTCTGTTAGCTTGTTCCACCCACTGCTAGCAACTATTGGACACAGATGAAAATTCACACAAAAAAAAATAAAATACTCATTTACAATTTCTAATTATGTTTTGACCAGAGTTTCTTCTTTGCACGAAGGAAGCTGGTTGTTTTTTTTACTCCTTGAGGTTTAACTCAACCAATGACATTATTTCACAGTTTTCCTGTGCACCGAAGGAATATTAGCAACATTTCAGGCCTCCAAATAAAGCGGTTTGGATCATCTGGATAAACTGTCGACTTTTGTGTGAGCATCTGACTGCTCACATTTCTTGCGCAGTTGTAGCGATGTCATCATTTCCCCCCCCCCAGAGCTCAGCATTTGGTGAGTACCATTTTATCACAAGTGATGTAACGTTGGCCAAAACTATAAAAATACGAGCCGCGATTGGAATAAACTGGAAAGACCGTGGTGGGTATGCGCATATACAACAATAAATCCACTCACATTGTCATTGGGGTAGAGAACTCTGGAGATGTTCTCAGCCAGGTTTCTGTCCAGCACAGCCTGAATGTAGCCACCAACATTAACTGTGGGACAACAGCAGTTTCTTATGTTCAGATTCTTCATAATTGGTTCTTATTAAGCTCATTTAGATTTGTACTGGTGATTTATTTACAGTATGTAAAAGATGACACCGCAAAAATCAAAAATACATATTTTTCCTCTCACCTGTAGTGCTCTTTATCCCTCTAGATTGTTTTGGTGTGAGCTGCGAAGCTTTGGAGATATCGGCCGTAGAGATGTCTACATTTTTCTTAAATACAATGGGACTATGTCTCACACGGCTTGTGGAAAGAGACGTTGCTGTTGAGTTTTTCAGATGCGTTTATTCGGTGCTTTATTATAGCCATTATATTTTAAAATAAATTAATAATAATCTCTAAGGCCGATAACTCCAAAACTTGGCAACTCACACCAAAACAATCTAGATCGGTAAATAGCACTACAGGTAAGAGGAGAAATAAGTATTTTTGATGTCCCCTTAACAATACTCACAGTCTTTGAGGTTAAAGTCACAGGGGGCCTTAGCGGACCACAGTCTCATGGTGTTGACAATGTTGTTTCTATAGCCGGGGACTGGGGTGTCATAGGGAAGAGCCAGAACCACCTGGAGCAAAACAAAAACATTAAAAATATTCTCTGTGCAATGTGTTCATGAAGCGCCACCTCATCTGTGAGATGAGAGCTTTGTAACAGCAAGACGGTCTCCATTACAGTTTGTCCCCCAGAGAGCACGGATACGTTTCTGTTCACACTGTAAAATGCCCTACTCACCACATATCGTGGTCACCATTCTCTAACAATCAAATGACATTTATAAAGATTCTTATTATTGTTTACGTTTAAAAGCAGATTTTTGATTGCAATTGGCCTCAAAAATCCAGTATCGGTCGAACCTCAGTTTAAACCCAGGAAACTTTGGATACAACTATTATCGTCATCATCATATTTGTATTAAATTTGGCCAAAGTATCTCATTAGAATCTATTTCAACAGTGTTGTTTATTCATCAGTTCTACAGTAAACATGCAAATCGGACAGCATTACATGAGAGGTGAATAGCACTGGCTGAACCCATCGCATGTTTTAATAAAATGTCGGTTCAGATTTGTGTCTGCTCCTACTGACCTGTGTGTCGACCCACTTCACTCCTTCTGCTGTGTGTTCCACTCGGCCGTAGAAGTGGACCGGGCGCATGTACTCAGGGCGGGCCTTCTCCCAGGGGTTCCCGTAACGCAGCCAGTCGTCAGCCTCTTCCACCTGTGGAAACATGCCGCCGTGGCATTTATATGTTGAGCTATGCAAAACATACAGCACGCAACAGGCTGTCGTCTGATATGGTGCATTCAGCAGTCCTACATTTGAGCATTTTCACGTCGATACACCGCAAGTATTCAGTGGTTTAATCCAGAATGTTAACTAACAGCAGTTAAGACACTACAGAGCCACGTTCATGAATTTCAAGTCAACAAAACCTGTTGCGTAGGCTCAAGGACTTGACAAAGACTTGTTGGTTGCGCTTTATACATTTCGGTCTTTATTAATAGGCTAATAGTCGTTTTAACTTCATAAATCAGCCTGACATTGTGTTCACGTTAGGGGATTTTATTTTGCCCTAAACAACCAGCTGTTGAAAAAATTACAAAAGTTTCAACTTCTCATCGAGTGCAGTGGCAGATACTCATTTACCCTTTTTCACAAAAGGTGACCTTGTGTCGAAAAATGTGAATGTGGCATCCTGATGAAAAGTTCTGCTCAAAAAACTGAAATCTGTATATAGTCGAGATCATGCCTCCAGGAGGAGCTGACCACAAGTGGTATAGATACATTCATTTTCCAAGTAAATAAAGACCATCATACCTGCCAGCCATTGACAATTTTCTGATTGAAGATGCCAAACTCGTAGCGGATGCCGTATCCATAAGCAGCCAGACCCAGAGAGGCCATGGAGTCCAGGAAACACGCTGAGGAAACAAAGGGGGGTGGGGGCACTGCTTGAACCAAGGCTGTCCACACCAATAACCATCACTGTCTTATCAGTAGCCAATCAGGAGCAAGCAGGAGCTCACCAGCCAGACGACCTAGCCCACCGTTGCCTAGACCGGCGTCTTCCTCGATGTCCTGTAACTCCTCCATGTCCAGACCCAGCTGAAGGTAAATATTGTACTTTTTACTCCACAACATTATTTTATCACATATAGTTACTTGTTACTTTGCAGATTCTCATTATGAAGACAAAATACAATCAAGAGATTACACTACTCAGCAATATACAAGAGTATGAATGATATAATATACAGTACATTATTCTGAAATGGGCCTGTCTGCAAAATGAGTACTTTTACTTTTGCTACTTTGAGTATATTTTGATGCCAACACGTATGTACTTTTACTTGAGTGAAATTCCGAATGCAGGACTTTTACTTGTAACGGAGTTCTTCGACACTGTGGTATTGCTACTTGTACTTAAAGGGAAAGAACGGAGCACTTGCACGGCAAGTCTACACCAGCGCTGACTGCTCGTTCCCCACTACCCCTACCTGGAAACAGAGGTGCTGGATAATGGAGGGAAAGTCACGCATGAAACATGAAACATCCCGCTACTTGGCACAAAAAAAAAATCTTTTGTTCTAGCACGTAAACCTTTAGCTTCATTTAGCTAACACTGTCTCTTCATGGTGGTTTAAAAGTCACAAATAAAAAGTAAAGTTAAAATGAAAAAAGGAATCCCTGCAGCCAGACTCCAACATCTGGGGGACAACTGAAACCAGAAAAGCGGAGGTGTGATGTTTGGGCTTCCATATACTTTGTTCAGGTGTCTATTTACTTTCGGCTATGTAGCCCTCTATCATTTTATACCCTCTCCCTCAAAGTGGAGCTGCGTGTGTGATCTCATACAGGGTGACACTCATAATCAAGGCCTACTGACAAGAGACTGGTTTGGGGTAAAGTCCATCCTGGGTCCTGCTCACGCCCCACCACCCCACACGACCCTTTGCCTCACCTGGTATGTGGCTTCATCGCAGGCGTTCTCCAACGCCAGGTTAACCATGGTGTTCTGCAGAGTCCGGCCCATGTAAAACTCCAGGGAGAGGTAGTAGACGCGCTGCAGGAAAACAGAGAATGGGAGTTCTGGGCTTTATTAAATTTCCACTTGATATAAAGCTGCCAATACTAGAAGTTATTCTTTCAAATTATTTATCTTATACGGTATATACACAAACACACAGTTTCACAATACTAATAATAAAAGATACTGTACGCGCACCATTTGGTCTCCCTAATGGCCTTGCAACATTATCTCTGGTGGAAAACAACAGCTGCTGTCAGAGGCAACAACAGCAGGGCTATTACTGGCAACTCATCCAACAATCTCTCTTACACTTCACGGAAAAAGTGTAACAGCGTGACACAGACTTCCAAAAATGAACACACGTAGCAGTGATGGCCTACCAACATAAAGAGAGATAATGCTTCACACGGTTACGAGGACGTGGGAAACTAGGTTTTGCGTGTCCCAGCTGACATTTTGCCAGCTTCTGTCGACTTTGTGCAATGCTGGCATTACTGATCCTCCTGCTGACTGATGGCGTGGTGTCGTACAAAAAGGAAGCAGTCATGGGGGTGGGG